>DWEM01001585.1:0-13885 GCA_018245935.1 Agara belti belti | reverse complement strand
TATTATGACTGTTTCTTTATACAATAATTGAATGCTAACATCTGTAGAGAATGCATAGTATAAGCGAGAAGTTTGTATTTTTCTTTGAGTTACTGCTAAAAAAATTCCTTTGTACGCAGGGTTGAAATGCTTAGGTTTATAAGTCTTACTCTAAACCTAGTGAATCTTTTACTCAACTCAAAAAGCTCTAAGATCCACAGAGGTACGCTTTGATGCATCTCTTGAGCTCCGCCTACAAGGTTCTTCGAAATATTTAAAGCTCTTCATACAAAACAGTATATCCCTAATGTATAAATATGTTTCCAGGGAACAGATGCACAAGCAACTGGAGGCGGCGGGAGTAGACGCCACTCTGGTGCTAGACTCCGCCGTGGGCTACATGCTGGAGCTGGTGGACATCGTCATGATCGGCGCGGAGGGCGTCACCGAGAGCGGCGGCATCATTAACAAGGTTCATATTGGTTTAGTACGACATATATTAAAAAATCTTAGACTAACTAACAAAAAACTAAGCGTATTTTGCTATGAAGAATGGCCAACCTTTAGAAGGTGTAAAATCATAAAATCTATTCTATCAGCTGTCTGGTTACAATAGTATAGGCTTTACACAATTCGGAATCAGAAGACTACCTGTGAAATTGTCTCAGGATTTTATTACTTTATAATCTTAATCAACGTCCATATTAAATATTAAGAAAGATGCTTTTTTTACCAGATCGGCACATACAGCCTGGCGATGTCAGCGTTACAACTGAAAAAGCCAGTCTTCGTCCTCACTGAGAGCTTCAAGTTCTCCCGGATATACCCACTTAATCAGCAGGACTTGCCAAATGAATTTAAATATCTATCAAGTGTTCTCAAATCAGGTGATCTTTCAAAGCAACACCCTCTAGTAGACTACACCCCGCCAGCATATATAACTCTACTTTTCACTGATCTAGGCATCCTCACCCCATCTGCGGTCAGTGATGAATTAATAAAGCTGTACTTGTAAATATTGTTACCATTTTAATATAAAACATAATTATTTATATATAACATTGGAGTTTTTATTACTTCATTTTCATATTTCCAAATCAGTATGTATATACAATATATCATATTTTAGTTGGTCACTACTTTTTATAGGCACCTAGATGCTAGAACAGAGGTAGCTCACCAAGAGGTGTAAGAACTCCCTTGCCTAGCAATAGTAACCAAAATTGCTGTTATCTTTGTAGATATGCTTAACACCGATGCATCTAAAAAACACTAAATACACATCTAAACAATAAGCTAAATCCTGGTCTTTCTGCAGGCAGTAGGGTTATATGGCAAACTCTAATGGCTGTGTGCACAAACAACTTGTTCAAGTCGATAAGCCCTTAATTCATAATTTTTTTATGGCAAGGGATGAGACACGAGAAAAGAAAAAACCCAGAATATTCTGGCACTTTTATTAAAATCATGTATGATAGAAAAATATTTACAGGCTCTCGCATAAACAAAACAGAATAGTTGAGATTACAGCAATTATCATCTCACTAAGCTACAAAATTTGTCATAATAATACAATTTTAAAACCATATACTAGGCAAGAGATATTTTCAGACTGATTATGAATAAAAACACTTGGAAGCACGAAGTTATCACATACCTACCTCTAGTAATTTTTTCTCAATAAATCTGAATGTATAAAACTTAATTTTTTATATTTCTAAACGTATGGAAGCACACAGAATAGGTACTTACTAGTTTATAAAAGAACTATGTTTAAAGTAATTACAAGTTATAAAAATTATGCTTATTTCACACCAGTTAAACATTTGGTCAAAAGTTAATATGGACTCATAATATCAATACAAAGTAGCAATTAGCATTACTTATCAATGAAGTCCATAGACTAACTTCGTGGCATAAACATACTGATTGAATTTGAATTCCCAATGGATAACGCGAATAGTTGTATAATATTAAATTTTTGAAGTGACATCATTTTTTAATTAATTCAGAAGCATCTTGGCTAAGGATTTCAAATGTTGCCAGTTTTCTTTTATTTGTTACGAATTTTCGTCATTGTACTCGTAACTTAGCATCCAGAAACATTGAAGAGATCAAATTTAACCATACAAGTCACTCCAAATATACATATCGCCAATTCATCAGACTACCAACTTTATTATAACATATGTATATGATACACTAAATATATATTTTAGTTACACATCATTACTTAACCAAAGACACATAAAAAAAATAAACACATATATATACTTACCTATTGTATTGCAGAGACAATATAGAAATATGCAATACATTTATGGTTAGCATCACTTTAATACCTAAGTACCTACTTATATTTAAACACGACAATCTTCGTCTAATAGCATTAAACTTATTATGAACGTGAACAATACTGATATTAACAATGTCCTTTTTATACATACATGTAGTTATAAAAATGTTTGTTTATAAAAACTTCCAATATCGTGTATTTAACATTTTCGATTGATATTGTTAACGTAGATATAATATGTAAGTATGAATTTTTAAATGTAAAAAAGAATTAATGTCGGGTATTATGTAACTGATAAAACTACAGGTTATGTATTGTACAAAATAGTCGTATAATTATACATACTATCGTTATAAAAATACACAACACTTTATTGTACTTCGGTTGGTTATGATTTACAATATGTACTATTTTCTACTTCTATTTTCCTCAATATTTTTGAACGAATGTTTGGATACCTGTAACTTGCAAGTATTCTTCACACAAAAAAATGAAAAGCTATTTTGTTTTTTATGTAAGTATTGATCTCCAAATTGTACATGGATAAATTTTATAGAAATCATAAACAATGTGTAAAACTATAAATTTTTATGGAAATACTAACAATCTGAACGTAATCTTTTTGTTGTCATCAATTTCAATATTCGTTTTATTCTCAGGAGTATAATGTACTTGCATAAACTACAATGTTAAAACTCCACATAGAAAGTGCTATTGATTCAGAGACCGAATCTATCTAAATCCGTCCGCGCCATTTTTGACGTTTGCCGCCCTCTGTCGCCGTGGCACATTTGTCCGATGACAGCCTGATACTTCACGCATAAGAGAATTATGAAGAATTTGGTCAGTCTAAATTATAACTATAAAAAATTTAATAAGCTCTGTAATCAATGATATTAACCAACAAACGATATTACAGAATCTTTAATTAGTATTAATCTTGAAATGTTAATTTTACTATACTGTTTATATAATGTCGGTGACGATTTCAGATTTCTTTTACGATCAGTTATTCCGACGCAGGGTACTTTTATATGGTAGTGAAACATGTCGAGGACTGAAACAGAAAACTAGCGCGGAAGCTGTTGATTTATATCTTTCACCAATAATACACTTTGGAAGTAGCGAGATGGAATACGACTCGGAATTGTTCTGATGATCTATTAGTTTCAGCCAGTTCTTTTAAGCTAAACATATCTTTAATTAGAAGTGGTAGTGAATTGTAGTGTTATGTGGATTATCTGTTGTAGATGTTGTCTATGGTGGTGTATATCTGATGGAAATGTGGACGTTTCTCGGGTTCGTACTCCCAGCAGCGCAGCATCAGTGCGTAAACATCCTCCGGGCAGCCCTCGGGGGCCGGCATGCGATAACCTGTAGTCAAATATTGATCTCATCAATTTATCTCCATAAAGTAAAAAAAAAAACAAATTTTGCCGCATAACTCATAGACAACTTCAAATATAACAATTTCTCATAGACTACCTAGTTTTAAAACTATAGAACCAGAGCAATTCTATGTTCGACAAGTTGTTATAGGTTTTACTAAGTTAAACAAATCCATAGTCGACAGAATGGTACTGAGACTTCGCTACGGCGATTGTTACGATAATTTTTTTTTGATCTATGTAGTGTAGTCGGCGTGCGAGTGTCACTTCACGTACCGGTGTCGATCTTCTCCCGCGCGCGCGAGTTGCTCATGCCGGCGTACGGCGTGTCGCCCTTCGAGAAGATCTCCCACGTCAGCACGCCGTAGCTCCACACGTCGCACAGGGACGTGTACTTGCCTGCCACACACGCACACACATCATCCAACGGTCTATTGTCTCCTGGCCAATGACGCTGACTGCACCGCGGAGGATTGTGTCCTCGATTGATATTGTCACAGTAGCCCAAGATTCTAAAATGCTATCTATGATTATTATATTATTAGTATTATATTCGGCAAGATTCTCGAATGTGGAATCAATACTTGTTCGACCGATAACAAGTAGTTAACGAATGACTTGTCAGCTCATCGGCTGAATTACTGGGTTTTAAACGAGTACTCGACACAATCCTATATAGGTATGATATATAGACCTAGCTACTTGACCACATGTGTAATTTTTTTTAATTATGTCGTCCAATTAACCTTTTCAATGAAACTTACCGAAGTTGAGCGCTTCGGGTGCGGTCCATTTGATGGGGATCTGCTTCATGCCGCCCGAGACGATGTACTCCTCCTCCTCCCGAGACATGCCGAAGTCTGATATCTTGACGATGTTGTCATCGCCCACCAGGCAGTTCCTGGCGGCGAGGTCCCGGTGGATGCAGTTTTTGGACTCCAGGTACCGCATGCCGGCCGCCGCGTCGCGGCACATCGCCAGCAGGGACCGCGAGCTCAGCGTGGACGAGCGGGTTCGCAGGAATGTTAACAAGGACCCACCTAAAATGGTGTTAACCGTGCTTTGTTCAATATTCACAGACAGTAGAAAAGCATTTCCTGGTACTAATGAAATTGACTGTACGTTTCCTAGCCGATATTCTATTCAACCGTCTTAAGATCATTTCAGATATCAGTGCCTCCGCTGATACTTTACTACAGAAGTGTGACGTAGGAGTTAGCACTTTTATAGAGAAATTAGACCAATTTTAGAGGCGAACTACGTGCAGGAAGAGTTTTTTAAGACGTATTCCTCGTGATATACTATAGAAAGGGTGTGGATGACTCACCCGACACCAGCTCCATGACGATCATGATGGGCTGCTTCTGCACGGCGATGCCGATGAGGCGCACGATGTTGGGGTGCTGGTACTGCTTGAGGATGCGGCCCTCCTGCAGGAAGGTGCGCTTCTGCTCGTCGGGCAGCGCCACGCGGCACGTCTTCACCGCCACCTCCTGCCCCGTGGTCTTCAGACGCGCCTTGTACACGTCGCCGAAGTTGCCCTGCACATTGTTAACGTTGCTAACATGACACTGAGGTTCATGTACTTTTTGTATGATTGATAGTGTAATCTTTTGAGAAGTTTTGGGTCTTGCGAAGATTTATCGGCATAATAACGTGGGACAAATGAATCATGATTAGACGGAAACTAGTCTCCATGCATATGGACGAGTATACAAGAAAACCAGCAGTGAGGGTTAGAGACGTGGCCGAATATTACAGTGTTCCAAAAGACGGTGAAGATGTTCACGACCACTGTGAAGAATAAACGGTTGAGAAGAAGTGAGCGATTATGACACTATTTATATTAATCGAATAGGGCAGCGTAATGGAGTGTGCTCCAGTCACATAATTGCAGTAGACTCACACCCAGCAGACGGAAGTAAAAAAAGGGTTGTTGTCAATACTTTCTTAATTACTTAATCACATTAGGCAGAATTTTATTATTATTGTATAGGCTTGTATTTGACTGCGAGATCGCGAGCTACAATGGTGAGTGAATTGCGGTGAGTGGTGTACTGGGAGATGCAGCGGTACCCGTCCGATCTTGTCGAGCAGCTGCACGTGGTCGTTGTTGAGCTCCCAGGTCTCGCGCGGCACGGCGCGGCGCAGCAGCGCGCCCGACCGCGCCGTCACGGCCACGCCGCTGGCGCGCTGCCACGCGATCAGCTCGCCCACGGACGGGAACGCCGCGCCCTCGAACCGATAGTGCCCCTGCGCCGTGACCGATAACTTGCATTTATCTAGTCGTTCTCTTCTAACCTTACTTACAGGGATACGCCCACTTAATCATGTTAAGAATATTTTATTCTGGGAGACGGTGAAAGTGTAGATAATGATGAATATTTATATCAACCATGGCCTCGGTTCGTTTTGTTGGGTGTGGGTGAGGAGGGAGGGGGGGGGGGCTGTGTCAATTATTGCATTATTTACTAGGAGTCTCACTTGCTTATAAGACCAACTTTATTTTTTTGTTATAAATCATAATAAGTGGGGACTATTCTACACACGGCTATGTGATTCCAGATTAGGGAATTGAATGCGTATTATGGTGACCAGACAGCTGATAAACATACATATTAAACACATACGATATAAGGCTTTTATAGATATTTTATAACACAAAAGAAACAAAAGGGCTCGTCATATAAATATTTGTCTTGGGTGGGAATCGAATCCACGACCTCATGTTTTACAGTCAGGATCTCTAATCACTCGACCACAAGGACGATCAATAAACTAATAATATGTGATCGTCCATTACCTCGGGCGTCGTCTGAACAATAAAATGTTTGTGCTGTCCCCAGCAGACGGACAGCACGAGCTGCCGGGCGTGGTTCCGCGTGGTCTCCCGAACGAGGTAGTCCCCGTCGTTCCTCAGCAGCCGAACCACCTCCTCCCTGGGAAGTACCCCGTGGAACCACTCTTGTTCCACCAGCGAGCGTTCTGTCTCACTCACACTCACCGGAAAATCAACGTTGGAACGGAAAAAATCAGTCGCCAGCTCTAACAATTGTGATTCTCAAGGGCATCTTGATGAACGAATGACATTTTATACACACATAAAAGTACCTACAAATCAAAAATATTTATGAGTTAATGGGATAATTAAAATGACCCGAGAAGTTTAAATTCCATATAATAATGTAATAATGATAAAACACTACAAAAATACACTTTTCTAATCTCGTTGGCAAAGAAAACTTTTTAGCTGGTAACACTTGCTCATGTCAAAAGTAACTAGTAATACGTTTCTCTTTTTCCTCCTCAACGAATTTAACATAATGTAGAAAGGAACAAATTATTGCTAAACCACGAAACGATGACTAATATTTATTAATAGGAGTAGATCTAAATGGTAGCAATCTTGTCGGTATTTTCGCAACCATTTCCTTGACATCGACAATTGACATAACAAAAAGTACATATATGGACTATAGTTATACATATGGACAATAATATGTGTATAGAATTAGAATTGCTTGTATATGCGGTGAATTTTTCATAGTGCAGCATTTCATAATGTAATAGCAGGTGCCTATTTAATTATTACTCATTATAGAATATTTAAAAAAATAATATGCGTGCAGTCGGCTGCCCAGATAAATAATTGGTGCTACGTTTCCTATTTCAAATAAGACAACAGGAAAACTTGTCTACGATGTCATTTATCAAACACTGCTGTTGCTTTGCTGCTAAAATATACATACATGACTCTAAATCGTTAATATACTACATGACAAAATGTCAATAATATTAGGTTATTTCAATAAATTACACGAGTAATAACTTCATAATAAATCTGTATAACCACAAAACGTAAACATATCGTGTTACGAAGACATTTGACGCGCATAATATTGATGTGAACACATCAAAAGTCGTTAATCTAAGAATGCGCCGTGTTTGGACGCCATTGTGGCATCAATTAAAACCTAAAAAACCTGTTCAAATTCCATTTAGTGTTGTACAAAGATACATAAAACTCGCTTTTTACGTCATTATTAACAAATTAATTAGAATCAACTAACACCTACCATATAAGACATATCAAAGAAGTTAGTATCATAGAACACAAAAACACGCTAATTGACTTGTGAATGCATTAATAAACACACCATGCGGCAACTCATTGCGTTAACTAATTGCTGTTTGACAATAAACGACACGCGAACACATCGAGCACAGACAAAAAAACACACATTGTCACATACGTCTTTATCTAGTTCTAATTGTAATTGTTTCAATCGCTTCTTCCTGCGGGGAAAGGCGACCGGCGGCAGGAGATCCGCGTTCGTGATGTACATCTCGAACGGATCCATAGCACGGCGGACTACTGTTCGTAACCTCTTATCAAACCGCTATTGTAATATAAAGATGACTCTCCGACGGATATATTGTGGAAAAGAATAGATCGCGAACTTGACGTGAGCGGATGAAACTGCGAAGGAAACCCACACTTCGCGTCGACGGCGGATCATTTCTGGAACGTCTCAAGCGGCGTCACCTTGATTTTGAAATTGGTGTTTTAGAGCGAGCCGGTGCTATTTTAATTTTATTCGAAAACATATTCCGGTGCGAAGTTCGCGCGGTGCTCGCGGGATGCACGCCGGTTAAAATTAGCACTGACACTCCGTTCATCGCGATAGGGGGCGGACGAGTCGCGCTCTCGATTATGCCGCGCACGCGTCGCCGGTGCTGAATTTGTAAAGGAGAAGCTTCATGCATCGAACCGAGTCCGCGAGATGCGCGCGCGCGTTTGGTTAGCGACACTCACCACACCGTTAGGACACGCAACGACGGCGCGACTCCGCCGCCTAGTGGCCGCGAGGCCGACGCCGCCCTCTACCCGACAATGCACATAGACATCCACACGCTTGCGCGGCCGCCGCCTCGACACCGGCCGCTTGTTGCGGAGCGTGCGCACGAGCTTTACCGAGTCCGCCGGGCCCTCGCTGCTGCTCCGATACGTTTTCGGCGGCAACGCGGGACTCGACGGCACCGACTTGCGTCTGAAGGGGCGCGTGAACAGTCTGAAGAACGGCCGCGGCGGTATTATCGAGTGGAGGTGCAACCGCAGCGCGTCCACCGACGTCTTTGACGCTATCGACGATAGATCCTGACAATTGGATTGTAATAATTCAACGACAGTAACACAGACGCACTACGCGTACGTCGTGTTCTAGTATGACCGAACGAAGGATGCGAGAATTATAATTTCAATATTTATATTCTAATTGCATTGTTGTTTCTGCTTTTGCTTCGTATAAGGCTACATTTACATAAACGGGTAATACCGGCTTCCGCCAACCGCACGACTTCCTGCATCGAGTCCAAGCGGGAGATTACGAGAAATAGCACGTAGTACAACTAAGTTTCTTACGGACAATTTCACACGCGATGATCTGATTTCAAATCGGACAATCGAGCGCTTGTTTTATGGTAACCAGACATCTGTGAACATATATACTAATCGTACTTGTACAGATATTTTATTACACCCAAACAAATGTTCTCGTCAAGGACGTGATTGTACTGCGTGAGAATGTCCAGTGTCCAATTTCGGGAATGAGGGTGATTCACCAGTAGCGGAAGAAGGCTGCGAGATAGCCTACCTATCCTGCAGAGTGGTGTACCTGGTGGTCGGGCGAGCTGCCGTCGAGGCTGTCGACGCCCACGGCCTCGGCGGACAGGTCGGGGCAGCCGCTGGGCGCCTCCTCGCAGCCGAGCTCGGCCAGCGCCGCGCGGATCATCTCGGCCTGGCGCGCGCACTTGCGCTCGGCCACGCGCAGCTCCATCAGCTTCACGGGCTCCGGCGTCGTCACCGGGATGGGCGGCGGCGAGTGCCTGCCCGACATACCGTCTCATCACAATCCCCTCGCATATCCAGCGATACACCGAACATTTTAGATTATTGCGAGCCAATTTTCAAAAATGGAACTATCAAAACGTTGCAATTTTTGCTACTAACAGAAAATTGTCAATAAAAAACTTTTAACAAAACACTAAAAACCGACTTCAAATGGAAAACTGTTCGAAAACAAATTAATGTGCACTAAAAAGTAAACAAACAATACAAGGTCCAATCTTGCTATTCTTGGAGTCGGTGTCAGCCAAGGAAACACTACAATATACCTAGCGTTTCCTGTAGTGTAATGTAGTGTTTCCTTGTAGTGTTTCAAAATTACTTTATTTTCAAAATATAACAATGTATACATATTGGTACTCATGACTGTATCCATGAAATTATTTGTTAGCTTTTAGTACATTTATCTGCAATATAAAACCGTATAACTTAAATTTTTTTTTTTACTTTTTTATTTGTAAATTAATTGGTGATTTATCCATACTTAGTTTTAAAATTCAGAAAATCTCTGTATAATATTGCAATCGTCTGTCTATACCTTATGTTTACATAGCTCATGCGAATTGGGTAAAATTAAGATAGCTTAAACCTTGACAAAAGAAGCGGGTAAGGTTACTTACGATTTCACGAGAATGTAGTTGTGACATAAATTTACTTGAATCTAAAATAGCTGTTTCAAATATATACATTCATACAGTTAAAATAACTTACACTATTCATATAGCAACTTAGGGGTTCTCCTCTGTATTGTATTCATTGAATAGTGCGTCGATATCACCTGTTACAAGCTGTTCAAAGTCACAATTTAATGCCGTCACTATATCTTCAATTGTTATCTCTGGTAATGGAGAACTGTCCGGTGATATATTAATAGAACTATTTGATGCAATGTCTTGCACATTAGAGGTCATTATACTAGATGGGTCATACATTATATTAGATGGGTCATCTATAGTAAAATTTTGTGTAGCGCTGGATGTTGTAGCATTCGAGTCATTCTCAGTAGACTCTTGTATAACACTATTAGAAGGTATATCGATTACATTCCCTGTTGGACTTTGGGCCAAATCAAGGGTGAGAATAATTTTAGAAATTGCTTCTTCTTTCGTTATATCACCAAACGTATTACCCCACAGGTCTGTATCATTTGAAAATTCTTGGATTGTCTGCTCCTCTATAGTCTCTCGTCTTTGTACTTCCTGTGTACCATAATATAATTCTGAATTGTGGGGATATGCGGAATTATAGCAGTTTATACCATGACATGGTTGTTGTTGTGTTAACTGAGATGCTTGATTACAATAGTCAAATGTAGGTATCGTGTAAGGTAGGTGTCGTGTCCAAGCACAAGTCCAATGTCTCCAAGGCCAAGGCAGGCATACATTATTTGTAGGACCGGGGTATTGCCACGGCAAATATGCATACAGTTGTGGATACTGAGTTATTGGAATATTATTCGTATATAAATTCAAAGAATGTCTGAAACTACTTTCAGATCTAGGCTGTATTTCGTTGTAACATGGAAAAGTGGGAGTCAGTGTTGTTCTATATCTGAGTGATCTAAGGTAGTATTCTGAAGCTGATAAAACATTGTGAGCAGCTTCTACATGATTAATCACTTCCTGGTATGGTTGGCAGCTAAAACCTTCCATTGTTGCTCGTACTGTGGGTTCTGTTATTAAACTGTCCCAATTTTGGAACTCTTGTCGAGGTGGTGTAGGCGAAAAATTTGTAATTACATTTCCCACTGTTTGAATATATTCCGTCGTTTGCTCTTTTGCCCCTGCGTTTACTATTTCGTTTTTCAATTCGTTCGCATTTTGTAGAGTTGGTTCATTCGGTCGGCTTTCATTTTTCGAAACCCTTATTTCTGGATTTGTAGCTAATTCGATGACAGATGACGTCGACTCTGCGATGTTACACGCGGGTATTTCAATAATGTCATTTGGTTCGTCAGAGTCTTGAATATTAGTTGGCGTTTGAACAGTTTCGCTTAAGCTACTTTGGCTACTGCTTCCAACAACTGAAGGGATTGGGGCAATTTTGGTTGACGCCTGTTCAGACTCATCCTGAAGGAATATGTTAGGTATGGTTTCATTTCTTGTTGATTCCTCAGCAATGCTTGGGTTTCGTTGTACCGTTTGCGTATTCGGTCGTTTATTTTTGGTCGGCCGTGGGATTGTATCTCATAAGTTTATCTCATGAAAATTGGCTGAACTTCTCTTTTTCATTAGGCGTTCGCTTTTTCGTCGTACATTTGTCTCGTTTAAATCCTGGTTCACTTCCATACTGCTTCTGAAAAAGTATTTCAATCATTGAAAAAAGTAAATTTAATAAATTTTTGTATTAAACAATGCTATTGATGCTCGTAAGTCTGCGGTTTCGCTAAAGTGTTGCGTTTGCGCAATTTGCGCTGTACAATTTTTTTCTATGTAATACTCAGGTTGGGTATGTGAGTAAATAAATATTGCTACGAGTATAAAATGATATCCCTTAAATAAATTTCCAATTCATAGATAACATTCATAAAAACTTCCGCCAGTGTTGCTTAATAACGGTACAAACGGGATTTTATAATTTACTCCTAACGTATTTATATATTTCAATGTATTCATTATGAGAAGAAATGTTTCAGAATAAGGTCACCATGAAATATTCTTATTTTAACAAATAATATTATTATTTATACAATCACGGACAAAGAATACAAAGCAATACGAGAAACTAAGATTATTATTAAAATAATAGAGCTGACTAAGAAACTGTATGTTACTGATAATAATTTACCAGTTAATAAAACAATAGCGAATGTTATTAGTTTAATGTCTAAAGTTTTTTTTTTATTATTGTGTGAGACGAGGATTAAATTTAAAAGGTGTATTTATCAATAATTTTAACTTAGAAAAAAAATGGTTGGCACCTCATATACAGCACGAAAAATGAAATTTAAAACAAAGGGTATAGCCGGATTAATATGGGCAATGTGCCCCCGCGGCTTGTTTGACTCTCACTCTGATGATCGATTTGGAGTCGAATAAAAGTAATTCACCTAAATTTTTTAAGATTTAAAAAAAAACCTGTTTTTTCGTTTTTATTTTCATAGTAAAATTCAAAATTAATTAATGAAGTTTTTTTCTAATTTTTAGGAGTCTAAGACATGAAAAAAATATGATCATGATTTTTACAGGAAAATCAGATTTTTGGCGGATGAAAAAAAATTTAAATCTTTATTGTTTTAGCCTTTATGAAATATTTCAATCACTAAAAATCATCAGAAATTGTAGTACGCTCGATATTTGGTAATGTAAAACTCGCTGCTCACCGCGAACCATAAGGAAAATGATAAAATTGCACCTCTGCTACGTCGTAGAAGTTTACACTGGCACGTTACTGTCCTTACGTTTATAATAATAATTATAATAATAACAATAATAACTTGGCCAACTCCACATTAATTCTGATTCTGAATTAGGCAATTGAATGCCTATATTACGGTAACTGGACAGCCGATAAACGTACATACCATGTAATACTTATATAGACATTTTTATTACACCTAGACACTGAACAAACATATTATGTGCTTATCACAGAAATGTTTTTTTTGGTTGGGAATGGGAATGGAAACCCACGACCTCTGGTTGTGCAGTCAGATTCTCTGATCACTCCACCATGCGGCCAGTCAACATATTTTTCGGGAAAAAACTGACTCCTAGGCCGCAGCTCTAGTTTCTCTAGGAGTCAGAGCTCCTAACATTATGAATGTCCATTATTATGGCTAATAAATATTTTCTACTATTATTATTATTATTTGAGTTATTTATTTAGGATTAGTTGCCCTAAAATGTTACGACATAATCCAAGTACAAGTTATTTTTACTTACCCGGGAGCCGCCATTGCGCACAACTACTTAAATCTTTGTTGATCTCTAACCCTAGCTCACGGCACAAAAGGTCGCACTATTATAAAAACAAAATATACTGAACAAACTATGATTTCACTTATCTAGAAACACTTGACAAATACACTAATAAAACTAAAAGAATAATATAACAGCCTTAAGAAACGTTTGCAACAAATACACAAAAATGGACTCGCGATGTTGCTTCCCGTAGACTTCACACTGATAATGTTAGGTAACAGCTCAATAGCCGTCATAAAGCGCGCGGAGGCTGCGTGGGTTATTTATGTACTTCAACAAGGTCACCTACATATTCATAGTTGGTAGTGTGTATAGAAAATAGTTGCCTGAACACTAGCGTGCGACATTAATTTAATATTAGTGTGAAATTGATTCAGTTCGTATTCATTTCATG
>DWEM01001584.1:0-13891 GCA_018245935.1 Agara belti belti | reverse complement strand
AACTGGTGAAATGTGGGGGTGTACTACACTCCTCTGCCTACCCCTTCGGGGAATACAGGCGTGATGTTACGTTAATCATAGAGTAACGTTTCAACAAATCGTTCAGCTACTAGGGATGTAGGGCAGATTAAAAATACTTATCGGAGCGTTCCCAAATTGAATATAAAATGCCATTGCGTTACAATTTAAAATCTGTCCGTGGATTTAATAACCGGCATTAAGCCGTCATCCCTGTTAACCGGTAGCTACAACCCTTTCCGCCACAACTCGGCTAAGTGGATTTTCGGGTCGTCCCGCGCTTGGCTAACGGCCTGTGCTGTACTCGTTAGTCACATCTCTTACAAACTTCGTTCAGGGATACCACATTTGTGTAGATGTTCCAATATTATTATTACGGTCTGTTAATTGTACATAGTTTTACCACATTAGGAGACTTGAAATTTCTTAACATTAATGCAAAAGTACCATTTCTTTCCTGTAAAAAGTAATTTCTGTTTCACTAACTTTTTATTAATTTTTCTTTAGTACAATAACTAAAATGTGTTGTCGATGGATTTGTAAAAGCTTTTTATTATTAGTAACATATAAAATACAATACATAATTACTTAGGGTACCAAATAGTTATTGATATTATGTAAGTAAGTATTGTAATTTTTTTCAGAACATTCTGCTACTAAGCAAAAAAATATGTTGTAAAACTGAAAAATCAAGAGACAACCCTATTAAAGCAGCCACAAAATTCTTTACGTCGTTTGTCTTAACAGTAGGTTCTAATTATGACTCGAGAACTCGTGTCACGTGACGTGACGAGAGCACGCTGAGACGTGTAGCGGCGACACGAGGAGTTGTTTTTCATTAAATTCACGATAATATCAGAAAATACGTTATCCCAACTGTCACAATGATATGTACAATGTAATCAGTAATAAATTCACACAGTTCCTTAAAACCCTTAATAGCAATATATGTATAACTGGCAGTTGATAGGCTTTTAAAAAAAAAACCTCTGGTTCCTGACGAGTACGCGTTGCAGTTAATGTCATTTAACTGAAGGTAAGTTTTAATAACTACGACGCGTGACGTAACCAAAGATTGTTACAGAGACAAATTAAGACTACAGGGTAAATTTAAACTGATAATATGTTTGCGACAAGTTTCATTACATAATTTTCAATTGAGAGCTACGGGATATTTTTGACAAAATATGAATATCTGACAGTGGTCTTAAAAAATAAGTGCGCGACAAAAAATTGTTCACAATATCTGTGTGACTGATATAGAGTACCCTTGCACTTGATTTCACTCCAATTTTCCCTGAAAAAGTGGCTGTATTAAAAGCTCGAGCGCATTCGTAACATTCCATGGAATACGCACTGATTATTTAAACATTTATTGCAATGCATTAATACTTCACAATAAATACCTATATATACTTATAATAATGTAGCCATTCCTGATTTTTATTCATTTTATTACTTTTTTAAAAGATTTAGTCCGACAATTTACAAAAATTTACATGTGATATTTTGTAGTACTTACACAATTTATACTAGGTTCTGCTTATTGTAATTATTTCAGTTGACGTGGCAAATGCTGTTTCAGCGAGACAAGCCTGCGAAAAGTAAATTTCGCGACGTTTTGATGAACAACATAATTATAATCACGTCATGAGTCATGATAGAGACAAAACGAAAAGATTTGATCTTTAACACCTTTCATTATAAACAGATACATCACTCTGAAAATTATCGATAAAATAAATATGTATACGTAGGTACACTAGAAGTGGTTTTAACAGTATTATAACAATTAGGTATCCAACTCTTTATCGAATCGAAATGGAGGACATTTAAATTGAAACCTAATAGAAACTACTGAGTGCACTACAACAGGAAACAAAATTATATTAATAAAGTCTGAATCGATTTCGAAACCGCACATCGGCTACTGATCGTCAACGTTACGGACAACCACTATAATAATACGTTACTGACGTTGTATTATATTATTATAAGGCGGTCATTGTTTGGCCCAAGTTTATATTGTCATCCTTTTTATTACTTACGCTTTTATTTTTTTATTGAAACGTAGGTATGGAAGTCGCTAACTCCTCACAAATATTACGAGCACGTCATATTAAAGCTTCGAAAGTATTTGTTTTCAAGATACATAAAGTATTTTTTGTGGATAGGTATTACCTAATTTAAAAAATGTGTACAATTAAATTAATGTTTCCGTTATAAAATTTATTACTGTTATAACTTTATTTACGTATTATTATTCTTTTAATCAAGCGATAAATTCTGGTATTCATGGTATGTAAATTTTCACCCGCTGTCTCCGATTACCGAAGTCAAAATATGTATCCTCAGAAAGTGCATACCGCAAAGCTGTGCGTTTCCACACCTCATTGAGAGCCACCAGCTATTACAAATGGCCCTATGATTATACGTCATTACTGTAATGATACCACGTAATTAGAACAGTCGAGTGCACAGCTACGCTGTAAAAACTGTATTGTTTTTATACAACAAAGTACAACCTTATGTCTCAATACTAACGATAGTAAACGGTCGAGCACGCTATATTGCTACGACTACCTCTTGGAATTTGCGTGTTAGGTTTTTAAAGTGCTTGTTTCCTAATAATAAAAATTAAACGTGAATTCCATTAAAGCGCGGGGATTCATTAATTACAGCAGTTAAATTTGTGTAAATCTTTCATGATAGATTAGAAGGTACTTAAACATTTTACACGTAAACAAAATTATCGTAGCATCATTATTTCCGTAACTGAACATTTCTTTTCTAATTCTATGGGCTAGGGGCTGTTTAGGAAATTATTTGATGTGAGTGGGCACAACGTAGTTTCAAGAATATTAATCAAAATGTAACTCATTAGTCACAAATTAAAATGTAAATTAAAATAAGTTCTATACTGTATCATCTACAGCAAGCATCTTAAGATGTTTTCTATCTTTAATTTTTCAATTTACTAGTTTCGTTTGGAAAACTCATCAACTTAGCCCTTGAAGTTTTTGATTTTTTGCTGTAGAGTTAAGTAGTAGGTTTTTGCCGCATACATCAACATAGCAAATAGCGTCTGTAATTACTTAATCAAAAGGATGTCAAAAGAAAAACAATAACATTTTAAAACGTGTTCGACGTAGCGAGGCGCCTTCAACAATTTCGCAATCAAGCAAAGCTATTAAGTCATCATCGAAAGTCTTACTAATAATACAAAATTGGATCCTTTACATAAATTATGTTAATGAAAAGCTCATCTTACATTCATCTGTGCGTGGCTAATATTTAAAAAAATGATTAGCTCCTCACGTTAAAACAGAGATAATAAATCATTATAACGTTTAGCAGACACGAAAATGTGTTATGTATGTATGTCTTACGGGGATTATTTGTGTACTACTGTGAGTGAAAGTGAGTTATATTTTACATTTTCAACTTTGGTGTATAATACGAAAATAATTTCCGTATGCACATTTACTTTTGTAGGATATTATTACAGCCCAGTGATACACTTTAGTAGACTCTTATGAAGACTTTTTGAAACTAAAAAACAACGTAGGTACCTACTATGTGAAAATATGTGTGGCGCATGTAGCGTAACGCAAAAGGGTGCAATAGTCTTTTAACACCAACGAAAAATCATCAACTGTGCCTTCCAAAACATATCCAGTAACAGTTAATTGTTACTATGTCATATGATGGTCGTTGAGACAGAAAAAACAGAACGTGAATGATTGAATTTGTTACGGATGCACGTAATGACGGGACACGGCAATTTTAATCCCGAAAAAGCGATTCCCACAGTACAGGGGCTCGGGTAAAAACTAATACATTAGCGTTGATACAATACAAATGTATGTAAAGATAAAACCTGTATATAACCTCAAATTACGGTAAAAGTTGACGCTAATGACTTTTAGGTACCGACCATTGGCTTGACGCTAATGATGTGCCGGGCCAGCCCACTTCGTCAATCCGTTTTGGTAATTTTCCTTTTTTACGCCACCGTCGCTCCTAACAGTAACCTGATGTCAGTAGTTTTTTGCATTGATTTACAATAAGGAAACTATGTTATCCGACATAAACTTAATTATATCAATTTAAGAATACATGGAAATTGTACTTGCTTATGTACCTACTTACTATTGCCCTTGTTTTATTGATTGATATCTTGATAATAATGATTTATAAATTTAACTTAACAAAAAAACATCGCAATCATTAAAAGATGTCTAGATATTTACAAGGAAAAACAATAAAGGGAATGGTTATAAGAAGGCATAGATATATTGACAATGTTTTTTTTATTTAGGTGGGTAGTCTCGAATTTTTGCGGCACAAGGTACATCAAGCTGAACAAGTTGTTATGTCCGCAGCCATGAATTCTTATTATAATCCGAGAAAAAGATTTATTATTTTACTTACAACAATATGTTTGGTTTCATGCGGATGTAGCTCATGTTTAGTAAGACGTACGCTGCGTTTGAACATTATTTGAACTGCGGAGCAAGAGGACCAGGTATTGGTATGCCTTTATAGTCTTTAAGTTATCACCCAGACCTATATGTCTACGGAACTTCATCCTAGGCATGGTCTTAGCAAACTTGCAGTGACCTGGTAACGCCCTTGATATAATTCCGATATTTGTTTTCATTAAGCTATAAAAGTGTGCTATAAATAGTTCATATTATGTAATTGTTAACAAAAATCACTAAGTTTTAAAATAAAATCTTTGAAAGTTGGTGTTTTTCAATTTCCGTTGTTGAAAACTATTTGCCAAAAACTAAGGCACCGTCTTCTACTTACATCATTCCAATTAAATAAACATATCATTGCCAAAATTCTATAGCACTACTTTGAAGTGAATCCAAATTGG
This sequence comes from Agara belti belti, assembly GCA_018245935.1. Lineage (NCBI taxonomy): Eukaryota > Metazoa > Arthropoda > Insecta > Lepidoptera > Hesperiidae > Agara > Agara belti. The sequence goes on along the minus strand of DWEM01001584.1, from coordinate 8,988 downwards.
TTTATAGCCAGTTCTAATAATAATTTATTTAATGTTTTAATTGTTATTTTTTAAATACATAGTAAGTATCGAATTTATTTATGAATATATTAATTTGTTTACGTATAAAAAAAATTAAGCCAGTTTTAAAAAATCTTAATTTAAATATCTACCTTAGAAACTACAAATACAATTAAAATTAAATTCAGCAACTAATTATATTTGTCTTTATTTATAACTTTTAAGGAGTGAGTAACAAACGAGACATTATGTCCTAGTGACATAATTATTATGATTAGGAAATTTAGAAATTTTCTTGCCAAAAACAAACAAACCTAAAATAATCCATACTATGATATCGATAAGAAATAGATTGATTGTATTATCTTTTGTTTTATAAATTGATTAAGGTACCTAAGAACATAAAATATCACATGAAACAATATTCACACAAAACGAACACCCATTGCCAGCTACTTGAGCGCAAGAGTCTTCTGTCGTTTCAATTGGTCACGCATGCGCTGCGATTAGTTACCGTCACCCGTCCGACTACCGCAGCCTTTCTAATGGCTTAAGGTAGAATTATACGCTTAAATGATTTAATCACTTTTACTTTTATTTGTTTTAAGAGCTTAAGGAACAAATACTGGAACTAGAACAAGACTGCCAAATCGTTTTCACAATGATTTAACCTCTATTTAAGTTAAGGTTACAATTAAGTGAAAATAAACGAATACTTCGGTTTTTATAAATCATTATACATTTTTTGTGTTAAGATCATTTCTCAAATCGTGACTAATTAGGTACTAAGAATAAATCTTAAAATATAACGTGATAATATAAACGAACTTGTAAACGCCATAGCATATTTAGTGGTAATATTAACATAGGAACATTATAAACATTATTTGATTATACAAATTGTTATAATTTTAAACACAAATAATCATTAATAACCAAAAAGAGAAATTCACGATAAATTCACGTGCATGTAATGGAATAACTACGTCCAGAGCGGTTCGGCGGCGGTATGAACAACACAGATTTCATTTTCTTGTCGGTAATTTATTTCTTGCGTGGCCTGATCTTTAAAACCTAACACTGAACTCTCTATTACTCTTTACGGCAAGACGAAGGTTTGTATTTTATATTTATTTCAAAGACTAATTATTGCGCAATAAAGGCAGAGCTGTATCAAAATACGAGACCACATTAAACGACATTTATACACATATCAAGTACGCTTTAATTAATTTCGATTAGTGTTTAACGTCTGATAAATAAATAGTAATTAATATTATTCGCTTTGATGCTATAATCTGCTAATGAAACTATTATTCATGACTGACACCTAAGAAAACCAAACTACATCCAGAAACGGTCGCTGCCAAAGTTAAATCAATCTGAGTCGTAGCCGCTAGCATTTGTTATTTTGTAATTTCTTTTTACAGAGAACATGTCGTGGAAATATATTTCTTTTCATCCATAAGATTATCGATAAAATTAAATATCAATTCAGTGCTCTAAGAGACACGACAGTTGTGTCCACACAACCTTATCAGCGTTTGCGTCTCTACATAAACTTTTCCACTTTTCTTTGTTCCCTCGGAGCTCTACTCCTATACATCAACGCTTACCCACGGTTCTGATGAGAAGATGATGACCGTAATTTGCGACGCACCAAGACGTCTATGTCTCGTGTTTTTTCACTGAGCTCAGGTATCACCCGAGTACGAAATTACAAGTAATTTATCGCTCGTACACGAGGATAACAGGTCGCCGTTTTGAGTGTAAATATTTTAAAAAATACCTACCTGAAAGACGCTTGCGTAGTCTTTAAGATTGATAGGTAGATACCGTAGATAAGTACGGCCTTATTATGTTAGATAAACGACATAATGTTACTCGAATAATGCAATCAAAAACTTATTTCGTTAATGGCTGATGTTTTGGTACATGCAATTTAGTAAAACAATTGGGGTATACTTACTTTGCGGATAGTTTGAAAGAAAATGTTTTTTCATGACTTCATATGTAACAAATATTAATTTAATCCACGATATAAGGTTAATGAATTCTGAAACGATGTCGGTTCTATTTTCTGCTGGCATCTTTGGATTCAATTTACACCGAATGATATTGTGACAAATAAAGTTGCTTAGAGAGACTAATATCATCAGATATGCCGTTTTCTCAGAAGACGTTAATGCAATTCTGCCAACAGTCTCTCTAAAGATAGTTGTTAATATTTAAATAGCATGGTGTTTGCTGTCACTGGTCCATGCTGATATTTTTAATGACCGCCTTATTTCATTTAAGCCTAGCGTACCGCCAGGTTTTACCGACTGTTTATTTTGCCTTTATTCTGATTCCGACACGCCGATTTCGTGGTTTTATAGTATACTACATTTACCATAATGACCATCACAAGGCACTATATATGACGATGGAAAATGCAGCTTACAAGGCACGTGTAAGGTTTATTTTTGTATAGTTTTGTTGCATTAACGATATTTTAATTGAGTCGAACCTGACATAGAGTAATGATTGGACGTAACATCGATTTATTTCGAGTTCTCGTTTCTGATTGGCGGTCGCGATAAGTTTGTATCTATCAGTTAATGTTGTTATAATCGCATTTCACGTTTTATCTGCTTTTGAGCGGAGTTTAAACTAAACGTCATTATTCGGAAAAAAATTGGATAAGTGGCGCTAAGAACGTAAGATGATGCTGTAAGTAGCGCTGTTATAATGTTAATTTCATTTTTAGGTACGTTACATCAACTATACATATTACAGAAAATAATGCAATTTTTAACACAGATACTCTGTAATGTAGTAAGAAATATGGATATTTTTTTTTAAATTATGTATGTATCAATGTTATAATTTGGAAGAGCCATTCGAGTGTCCAGTATAAGACCAAGTTGTCAAGAGTCCACGGTCGTATCAGAAATTCAGAAGCCCGTAATCCCTCGAGATTGCTCTAGACTCGACCCTAAATGAGCTTTCCTGACAAATCGCTGCTCAGACCCTCCCTCTATCGGTGATCAGCGAACTATCTTAATTTTTACTAACTTCAACTACATAGTGACATTATAAATCTTTAAATAACTTTTCGTACAATTGTCTAAACACCGCAATTTACTAACTGCTTAGGTGTAATTTATTTCCTATTGTATCATAAAAACAATATTAAAATTGCCCCATATTTTGACAAGCCAATCAAAAACTTAAGAATTCATATCCATATCCATGTAATTTGATATAAATGAGAAAAAAATATAATATTGATATAAAATAACAAATTGTACAGATAAAACATTTCGGGTTATATATCAAAGGCTTTGATATAATATTAAAATACGACCTTCAAGAGACACCCACTCAATCTCAAGTCACAGCTTCCCCCACACATCTTTATCAAGTAACATATCTATACTCATCCCAAGTATGTGACATCGCAGTCAACGCCTGCAAATAATCTCAGTTAAATCGCAAACATCCGTCTGCAGGTGAGAGCTCGCGAAAATCTTAATTAACAGATAGGCACGAGTCATTTATCTTGGCTAGGTGATAAGGGGAAGACGGCCCCTTACAAACACAGGTATGGCGAAGTGATGATTGCTGACTAATGATTGACGGTTCCTAATGAATCATCAATGAATCAACACGACAGTTTTATCAAATTTCGTTACTTTAACGTTTTATATTTTTATATCATTTGGCATATTAGATACCTATTTTTGTTCCTTCTTTTACACATTCAGTGTAAGAAGATAAAAGAAAAAGCGTCAATGTAAATATACAACGTACATACATATCTCGAGGCGTCTGGGTCAAATCATATTGATTACGTAACGCTGCTGTACTTAATTTTGCCGCTAAACAGCATTATTTATTTGCATTTATGTATTCCGACTGCAAAGGTGTGACAGGCAAACACATTAAGCCACGATGTGTGATCTCAGAAGGAGTAATGTAATTTAATGTTATTGTGACGTAACTTCAGTCCCATTTCAGTTGATATGTAGATATCTATGGATTGAGTTTGGGTATACGCGTTCTTCCTCCTATAACAAGAATAATTCTCTAAAAATATGTAGGGAAAGTATATTTGAATTTTTATAAATATTATTTAGAATATCGATTTCTATCAATATGATTGACGAACGATGTGATGACATCAAAACCGCTTTGAACGTTGAAAGTGCCGTAGAATCCAATAATAGCATTGAAAACATGAAAAATTACAAGCGAAGTATAACGCTAAAAGTGTGTTACATTAGGGGCGCTCTCCATAATTAAACATCAATACCGTTACAAAAAGTAAATAAACAGGGTATGTATAGGGGGTTTAGGGAGGGGGGAAGTGAGGTCTCGACTATGACTAATGTCCCGCGATCCGTCAGTGTCACTCGGAGCGGGGGGCGCCACTTTCGACCAGGGCCGGAGTACAGAATATCCTTTCGGAATAACATTTTCCCTATTCAGACTTACACAGATACGTATCTATATGTAAATTAAAGATTTTTTCATCCGGTCCCCGCTGATCAGGTTGGAGATTACGCGTTTTAGGCATGACATCGACACGGTATGCAGGACTACTTTTCCGACATAAATGGAATGCAAAGTGAATTTAGTAACTAGATTATTTTATCATTACTAATAAACGTGCTAAATTTGTAATAAATTACTGTACATATATTATGACAAAATTAATTCTCGATTAGCCGAAGACGTTTTTTTAAACCATGTAAATCTCAAAAGACCATGAATTAATAAGGAAAATATTTCAGATATTATATTGACCGCATAAAATATGGATTTAAATTAATCTTTAAGGGTTTCTTCGTAAATCAAATTTAGCTCTACCGACAACTTAGATTAGATACCTACTGTTTAGTATAAAGTTTTGAACATTACAAATATGCAAACTAATCCATCCCTCTCTGTGTTATGTCTGGGCCTTTTAAAATTGGTTTCAACGACAGGGTCCACCTCACATCACCCCATCTCTAGGGTCCGTCGCGAGACAATTAGATATTTTAAAAAATATCTAATTTGGAAACAAATAGGCTATCTCGAAACATACAACGACAGAAATAGGAACGTATCTGTCACTGTATTCTTAAATAAATATTATTTTGAGTAGCGTTAGAGCGCTATTATAAATATTGTAAGTATACTGCTCTACCAAGGTAGCTGACTGCTGGACAAAGGCTTTGTACGTATCTCTGAAGCCTTACACGCTGATTCTGTTACGTAATGATGATGTCACCTGAGACTTGTTTCGAGCGGAAACTTCAATCATTCCGATGCAGTATTTCGTTTTTCAACCTCTTAAGGGTTTGTTTAAAAAAATATATGTTGCCTCTTTTGTCCTTTCCCGAGGTTCAAGCTATCTCTGTTACAAATTGCAATAAAGTTAATTCAACTGTTTTGACAGGTTAACGTAACAGACAAAGATCACTATATTTTGGTTGAGTGTAATTTTTCTTAACATGCAATAATTATAATTAATTATACAAATTCCAACACATGTTTTTGTATATTACACTGTATATTACACAGTTATAATCTAAAAAAACGAATCATCAATAATACATTATTATGTAATTAGGGCGTTCGAAAGTCCTATCCGATCATTATAAGCTTGTTGTTTCTTAATTAGAAACTTCGATGACATTCACAAACAACAGAAGCTTATGCATACATCTTCGCCGCGCCATTCATTAAATTATGTGTATTGAATAAACATGCGCACAATGAGATAAATAATTAAATTAATTAGTAACGTAGCACAAATACGGTAAGTTTTAATTCAATACCCATTGAAAGGAAAGTTTGACTATCGAAAAAGAACCGAGCAGCATACTTTTTAAGTTCCATTTTTCATTGAGGAAATGTTTTCGGAAGCTCACGAAATGAGATTCTGCGTGAGCAAGCCCAAATGAACCCAGGATTCTAGAACTCACAGGCTAATGTTGCTTGACTCCATATTCATGGACCGTTTCGGAATCTCCGTTTGCGTTGCTGTTGCAAAATGGACCTAGTCAGTTGAGTTTCAAGGATCAATTTCGGGAAACGCAACGCATAAACTTCGCTTCCCCGCTCCGCACCTCAGGCTCTTAGACAAATGACGTAACATTTGTCCAAATGATGGCGCGGGCGGCGGAGAGAATGAATTTAAATTATCATTCAGTGGTACCAACATACTGCAACAATGCCCAAAATCAAGTTCTTGTGGGTGCCTCTATAAGCTGTCTTAAGTTTAAAAGTTTACGGAGGTATCTATTCTCTACAAAATACCTGAGTGTACAACTCATAGAACTCTATTTATGAAAGGTATGTTTTTGAACTTCATTAACGCGATTTCCACCACCCAGGGCAAACATTTGTATGATGAGCACAATACTTTATTCTGTGTGTAGGAGAAATATATCTACTATATAAGTATTACTTTGTATGTAGCTATGTATGTTTATACGTAGCCTGGCCACCATACTACAGACTCCGATTACTTTGGGATCAGATGGCGGTGTGTGAAGTTGTCCCAAGAAATTATTATTACCATTACCAATAAAGTACATTATTTATTACGTCAACATTGGATGAATTAAAAATACAAAAAAAGTCTAAAAGGTACCTAAGTAAAAAAATTGATTAGTTGTTCAGATATTTAGATAACCTAAATTATTTATTTGTAAATAGTTTGGGTCTAAGCACCTGTTTATTTTGATTAAGACAAAATACTTTGAAGATAAAATAAAAGCACCGATCGTCTTTATTCCAATTATTAAAACAGGGCGCCTGTTTGATTCGCTCGTTCCTCGAATTCTTTTAGGCGGTCTTTTGGCGGGAAAGGAAATTGAGTAATGGCGCCGTCACAGATGGCATCATGGTAGATTGATAACGCGGAATGAAGAGCAAACCGTTCCTATTGTGTCACGATTTCCTTTGAATTATACTATTGTTTTTAAATACAGGTATCCTTTATTTTTTTCAAATAAACAGGTTTTTTTACATAGGTAGGTTGTATTCATGATGCCTAAATAATTTTTTCTTGTTTTTTGAAAACTTTTTTTATCGCTTTATTCAATGGAATTGTTTGTATCACATTGCTTCAAATTGATTTATCTTGATTTCATGAATTCGTTTAAAAACTATTGCTTCCGTTCGTGTTTTTATAGTTTACCCAACTAAACACAGCGCCAAAATATTAACTCATGATGTGCCAATATTTCACATACCCATATGTTTGTATATATGTGTAAAAGTAATGAACTATCAACGCGCGGTAACAAATGAGCATAGAGACAGAGGAACACGTTTCCCAACTCTGGCTATAACAGAAAACAATCCGGCGTGTGGTGCCTAAGGAAAAAAAAACAATAGGGTCGTGATGAAGACGTAGCCATTGTGAGCAACGAGCGAGCCATATTTCACGGCTTTGTATGCCTTCAGAGCCCGATTAATTCTAGATATCTCCATTCGCCTATAACAGTGTGCCTTAACCTTTTTAAGATCCTTCTGTGAATAAATAAGGTTGGTAAGTATTTACGCTTTGTGTAGTTTAATTTCCGTGAGCCGTAATGCATCTGAGAAATTACCATACAACAAACCAATTTAAGGTAGTTATTACACAATACAATTTCGTAATTCAAGAAAACCTATTTTATTATAATGCCATCGGTGTAAATGGTTATGATTGTTTTCAATGTTGTAAATTCTGAAATCAAATCTGCCATTCGAAGTACCTACATATGTATATCTATTAGTATCACAAGAATATTATTTTATATAAATTCGAGTGTGTATAAATCTCTTTGAGAATCAATGGCCTACACGGAATAGTGTGATGAAACTTTTTGATTCACAATGTTAACAACGCATGCATGTGTGGGCAGGGACAAGTGAAATATTCATTACAATGAAGGTTCGATTTCGTGATTATTGGTGAGAAAAAACGGAACTTACTTTCGTCGTGCTCCATCCAAAATGTGTCGCGAGACAGGTGGGAACTAAAATGAAAGATTATAAATGTGTTTTAAATTCGTAAAATAATAATCATTACGTTACTAATAAGATTCGAATTACAATGTTAAAAAAGCATAAGTAGATCTTATTAGAATTTTAAAATTTAAAATTACGAACAATTTTTGTACAAGTTTTTTGGACAAGTATTTCGGTGTTTTTTCCAAATGTTATTGAAATATTTATTAAGTAAGTATGTACAGATACAAAACGCTACACAAACATGTATATAAATGACCTCCACATTTACAAATGATCTAGAATGCAAGGTGACATTATTTTTATTTTGCATAAATTTACTTTATCTGCTTATCAAAAATAGAAACAAAAAGAGTCCCGAGCCGAATCAATTTCCATACTCACCTACTTAAAGAGCAGAGGACATTATGCAAATAGGGTAAATTGAATTACCGGAGTTAAATGTCGTATAAGATAAAAACGACGGAGCAATCTACAAGCCAATGAGGAGACGTTATATTACCATATTCAGACCCTATTGAATATTTATACTATGTAGGATGCCCTACTACTAAGTGTTGGCTCCTCGCTCAGCCTTGTAACGCTAATGGACACTATCTCTCCCATCATGCGTCAAAATAAAAACAAAAATCTAATAATGTTGACCTTTTTCGCCCAATTAGGAAAGCTAAAGAGAAAGTAAAGATCAAAGCTGTAAGAGTTTTGAAATATGACTAAATGTAAACAAAATGTATTTACTGATACTTAGTTATTTTTTTAACATTTTGTGACGGTGTTGACATCGTGACTACATCATTGAGACTTTTAATTTTTTGTATTTCTCCACAGACATTTGAAACTTGTAAAATAAACTTGTAATGAAAGTAAAATAAATAATAAAATATTATAATTAAATCATTTCAAATGTAAATGTAAAATTTGGCTGCCTCGTTGGTCGAGCGGTTGCTAGCGCGACTGCCGATCAGGAGGTCCTGGGTTCAAATCCCGGGTCGG
>DWEM01001583.1:0-13891 GCA_018245935.1 Agara belti belti | reverse complement strand
AACATCCAACAGTACCCGACCCGGGATTTAAACCCAGGACCTCCCGATCGGCAGTCGCGCGAGCAACCGCTCGACCAACGAGTCAGTCATTTTAGAGAGATACAAAAATAAAGTCTAATAAGGTAGGTTTTACATAATATATCTGTATAAATACTAAATAATGGAAAACGTTGCCGTTATAACAAGGTATATTTAGTTAAAATTATGCATATTAAAATCTTTTTTATTGTCTACAAGTGCGCCAGGGTTTCGAAATACAGACCCCCGAAGTGGAGGGCAGAATCTTAAACGACCAGGGTAATATTATCTGTTTTTACCTACGCGTATTATTTTGATTTGCCATACCAAAGATAATTTACAAAATTGAAAAGTGAACAACCTTCGGTTATTGTTATAAATTTTCAAACTATTGGTTTATAGGTCAAAATTTATTACTACAGCAGATTGTATATGCGAAATACAAAATATGTAAATGTAAAACAAAAGCACAATATTGGCTATATAATATTTATGTGTTTATTGTTTCTTTTGTTGAGAGAAGATAGTTATGTTCTTTTGTTGATGCATGTAAAGGAATATAACACGACATCGCATTCGTGAGACGGAAACAACGCAATCCATGTTTTTATAAGAGTAATAATTTATTTAATTATTCAGGAATTATTCGTAATTCCTTTACTTAATGTTATGTATTGTTATTTGTGTAATGTTATGTAATGTTGCCGGCAAGCACAATTGCTTTTGGAATCGATAATAACCTACTTTTTTACATGTTATACCTACGAGCTTCAACTTTTGTTTACAAACTGCAACTACATTTATTTACAGTCTAATGGAAAATTGCAAATATAAGATCTAAATATATATAAGTACATGATCTAATGCAAATGAATAAGATTTTTTTAAATCAGTTGCTTTACTTTGATATGAATTCAAAATTAATTTCTAAATTATTTAAATGTAACATCAATGTAAAAAATAAGAATTGTTAATTCGAATAATTGTAAGCATTCTCATCAATGGAAATGCAGTCAAGGACTACAAGACTTATATGAATGCAGTGGGCGATACATATGTACATCTTATGCCATTAATTCCTGAACGTCACAAGCCATACTCGTACATCATATCTGACCGTGACACAACTGTTCATTGAAGCTTTACGGTGGATATCATTACATATATGTAGGTATAGATTTATTTACAGAAGAAACTTACGAACATTACTCATATTATCTACATAACATTGCAACGACATAATCCGCACAGCATACGTATATTATTACGTATTACAACGCTATTCAAATACTTAAAAGGAAAATTGCCTTATTACGAGGCTTAAAAGTGTCAAGAACGAACGTTTCCGAATTATTATAAGATTAGCGGCTTAATGAATAACGTAATCTTTATCGGTAAAATCTTACATGAAACTCATTGAATTCACAGACTTCTTTAAGTTTAAGATGGCGAGGCTATTGACAATTTACTTAACTATTCTCATATAAAAACTTGGTCAGATAATTACTAAAAATATATATATATGACGAACATTTTAATTCATACGGTACGACGAAAATGGATAAACGAGTAGTATCTATTAAACATGCACAAAGACACAAGTCAAGTTAACGTGCCTTTAACGATATAAAGGATAATGATTTCCACCGCAATAGTTACATAAGTTAATTATCTTTTTGCTTATACTCCTCATAGTTTGAGAATACTTGTTTTAATTATTGCGTCTCTATATGGTATTCATTTGCGCTTCCACACTTGACATCATTAAAATATTTTGCCACCAATTCAGTTTAACAAAACTGTGCTCTGGTAATAAATGGTCTTATGGGTATTAGTTATATGGTATCTACTTCCACTACCAGGGCCCAGATCTCTCCTACAGTTACAAGAGACTTAAAACATGGTAAACCATGCTGTTTCATTAAAAGTATTAAAACAAAATAATTAGGTAGTTTATTACCGTTGAAAAGAAAAAGTTACGTTTATTAATCTGTCTTTTATGTGGATGTTAATGATAACATCCTGTAAAGTACCAGTTTACTTCATACTAGCTTTTGCCCGCGACATCGTCCCGCGCCCGCCGCAAAAAAATGTAATTATTTACGACATCACATTAGAAATCTGAAAAATAACAGTATTACTCCACTATATAATGGATTTTATTATACATATAAACCTTCCTCTTGAATCACTCTATCTATTAAAAAACCGCATTAAAATAGTTGCCTAATTTTAGAGATCTATGCATACATAGGGACAGACAACGGTAACTTTGTTTTATATTATGTAGTGATGCTGTAGCAGCCCTACAGCATAACCTACAAACACATTACATGACCAGTCGGTTGCGAAACTTCCCGCCTCTCGTCTCAACTTTCCGCACTTCGCTGAGACGATGCACTTAAAGATACGAATGAATAGACGTACAGTAATTATTTATATCGTTTTTATCTCCATTGTGTGACGATCAGACGTCCGCGTTGTAGTAGAACAGGTGTAAAAAAAATGTCATTGCTAGACTACTATTTATTATTCAATACGCTGAAAAATTTTACTTATCAAATTTTTTGGCTCAGGCTATTGCTCTTGCTCCATTAAAAAACAAAAAAAATACTTTCTGTTCCAAGATGACATGTTTCTAAACTCCTAATTGTTCGTTAAATATGTATATTATATACCAATACTTATACGAATAGATATGGTTTTGTAATGATTAAGTCCATTAAATATAATAAACTCTGTCGACGAGAACATTACGTATTTCGGTGCCGAAGAAAAAACATTTTTTTTATATAGTAGCTATAGTATAATATTAACATGTACGTATTTGTTATATTTAAAAATTATAACAAAGAACATTGTACCTACGTGTAGGAAATGAATTTAATAGAAAATATTATAATTATAATAAATACAATATTCGAATAATTATAATATAACGAAAAAAATCATTTTATGAACGAAGAATGGTAATTTTCAACCGTTTTCCGCATATTACTTGATATTATATATTTTTAGTAGTAGTTAATCGCGTAAAGTGTTGTTTTTACGATTGCTTTTGTTGGCTAATTAACAATCTGCAAAAATTCTTAATTGTATTTATTATATCAAAAGTATTACAAGTAACGTAAATGGAAAAAAAAAAATTTACTCCACATTTACGTATAATGTTAATTCAATAAATCAATTTTGAAAACATAAACAATGTATACCTTTACGGACATATAAACCAATACCTACCTACGTTAGAAAATAAACTCTATAAATTATAATATTTATTTTGTATAAATTAGTTCATTGTTTAAATCCAAGAAAAAAATTAATGAATTGAGAACCTACCAATGATAATCCATTCGTTACTCCCAGAATAAAGTTCATTAAACACAGAACTGACACACAAAAACATGAAAAGAACCTCATTATGACAAAAACCTTACAATATATCACATTAGACCGGATAATTGGAAGTGCGAGCGTAAAATGAACAATATAAATAAACAAGTGAATGAGAACGGCTTGGTTGGCCCGCGGAATAGAGACAAGTGAGGCTTCATGAGAGGGCTGAAGGGACCACCTGGGCAACCTTGGCCGTCAAGGCTCACTGACTCATATACCCATTCTTGAATGCGTTATTACGAATCAATGTAAAAAAGCTCCATTATTTAACCTCACAACAACAGAATAATTGATCGAGTTTAATATGTAGGCACCCAAATAGTTATGCGGTGTTTTACTTTAAGGGCTGTACACGCGTTAATTTTTTTTTTAATAACTGGGGACAATTCCAGATACGGCTATCTGATTTCAAATTAGGAAATTGAGTGCCTGTGTTATGGTAACTAAACAGCTGATAAACATACATATATATTTATAAGTGATATAATTTTAAACAACATTAATAAAAATATTATAAGCAAGACTTTAGTTACCATTTTTTTTTTATTTCGTTAGCATAACTGTAATATGCCATTTTTATATAATAAATGTAATAATATTATAAGATTTAACAACGCATCCTCTCAAGCACACACATGTATCTATTCACACACACACACAGAGGCAAATAATACTCAACCTTTTCGATTCCCATGTCCTATAATTCTATCACAATTTTGATTAGTCTGTACACATATATATATATATATATATATATATCATTACATGATAAATTACCCTTTATGCTTACAGCTATATAATATTCTTTATTGTATACTAAAATATACACAGAACTTGTTAACAAAGTACAGCAAAGCAACATGGATTAGGCGGCAAAGAGATCGATCAGAGTAGCGGTTCCTCCCACATAGCCTACGAATTTATGCATAGTTGGAAACTCATTTGAAAGAGGATAATGTATGCCGAAATTGTATAAAGCTATAAAAGAACCAAAAACCGGAAACACTGACGATATACCTACAGTACAATAAGACAGCAAAACCAAAACGCACAACACTCCTTCACATTCACTAATTTAGGAACTTATCCTACGTACCGTTTACATTTTTACGTTTACATTACTTATGTTTTTCATCACCATAATATTACTTATAGATACTCACTTCTTTATTTCCCTCGTAACTCCAAACAAGAACGTAATAAGCTATTCCACTTAACAGCATACAAAGCACTTCTAACAAGATAGTTGTCATACCTACTTTTTGACTAGAACGAAATATAAAGCAAAAAATTGTACATCTATAATAAAAACTGTGTGATACGTATAAGGAAATATTTTGAATAAGTGTTCACAAACTAGAATGACTGAGACTGGATTGTAAAGTGAAGAAGGCTATCTTGTAAAGGCAACGTTATAAACGGTCATTTGTTTTTTTTTTTCTTATCATAACGCGTTTTTAACATGGAAACAGTATACGTGCATACAGTAAATGCAGTATGCGTATATTCATGCCAATTGATTAATTATACATGGTACTTTGTTTGTTATATGAGTTTTTATGTACTGGAAAACCGAAAAGGTGACCACTTCTTTTTCCAGCTGATATAGTTAAAGGCGATTGAGCCTTATCAGGATCCAATAGCCCAAAGTGTATTAGTTATTAGGTTCATCGGACTTCGTAGGTTCGTGCTTATAGAGATAGTTACTTCCGACCCTACTGGGTTAATTTAAGTTAAAGTCAAAAAAAGGTCTAGCCATTTCAAGTTCTTCAGCTATTTTATAATTGTGGAGACTCAAAATGGAAATAAAAGACCTTACTACTTAATGTTCGGATGCAACTTAACTTTTTCTTAAAAGAATTAAATATAGCTACTAAGTAATTATATTGCTTTAAACTCTCAATAAGTGCAGTTTCACTTATCATCATGAAGTTATTAATAGGTATACAGTGACGACTATTTCTCAAAGTTTTATTTATTTCATTTCACTACGGCTGCGGTGCTCGCAAATGTTTTTCGCCTCTTGACCTAGTCTTTCTCTCATGTTCATCATGCGTATGCGAAGATATAGTTATTTTTTTAACATAATTACAATAAACTGTCAATCATAGTTAACTATTTAACGTATCTCCTAAATACTCGTTTTTATCTACGCTCGTTGGTCGTCATTACATCTGTCCTAAATAACTTAAAACTAATGAAAATGCTAAGGTTTGGTATCTATATAGTAGGTATAATTATAATAAATTTAAATACTCATTAATGACTACTACGCTCTGCGTGTTAAATATAATACATAAAAATGCTTCTATTAATATTACTTTTTATTTCTCCAAAAAAAACTACATTGAGATAGTCATAGAAGTAATAAATATATGTTAAAAAAAAATTATACTCTGAATTAATTTTATTCTCCGGAAGTTTAGCTTTCTGAAGCTTTCGCTTTTTTTATAATCCAACGTTGTTTTACGATCATAACGATGATGTATATTTGTAGATGCCATTATCTAGGCGTACGGTGCGCCAGGCTATAATTCTAGCCTGAATAGGTACGTAGATAACACTGGAACAACATATCAGTTATATATTTTTATTTTACAATATTTTGTAATTTATACATTTATGTTTCAACTGTAAAAGTGACTGTCAATTTGATTTTGATTACCATCAGAATCAGCTAAAAAAATACTATATGTCACCATTGTCAACTTGTGTAAATGTCATTCCTATTTAATAACCTCTAACTTTATGAAAAGTAGCGGTAGACGGTTATTGAAGATATTTCAAGGAATGTTATTTTATACAGTAATTAATGTGGAAGTGCAATAAAAATGTCACTAGCTAGTGAAGATACCTTTGTTGATTTCAGGGTAGCTATTTATTTTATTTTCCGGTTTATATAATCTGATTCTAGTCTAAAATCTAATTTTTATTGCGCACAATATGCCACAAAATTTCTCTTGTTTTTAATAAATGGTCTATGGTCCGATCTAATGAAGTATTTCAACTTAATCCCTAACTTTATAAATCTGTCTAGAAGTCCCTAGTGCTTGTAATATCTTTCTAAGAATTTGGCTACAAACAGTCTCATATGTTAACAAATCCAAACAAATTAAGTACTTAGACTACATACGTTTCAGGCTCAAGTGCCACCTATTACTGAAGATTTTGATGAGTATGTTAAGGGTTATTTATTGAAACCAGAAAGATTGTCAATACACCAATGGGAAAGATCACAGAACCACTGGCATCCACAGCATGACATTGATTCTATTTACCTTATTGATGATGAAGAATCTACGTTTGAAACTACTCTTATGGTAAGGACTTTTGTAATTACACTCCTCACATAAATCACAATTCACACCCAGGACCAACATTTGCGTCGTGACCATATTTGTTTTTACTGAATAAGAATAGAAAACTATTACATGATATGTAAAATATTTGTAATACATACTTATAAATACATGTGATATAATTAAACATTCATATAAATAAACTAAACTGCAGCATGCTAGAGACCTGACAACAGGTGACATAATCGGTGATGAAGAAATAGACCTACCAATTGAGGATGATGAAGAAAATCTTTCCATGTCACGAGCACCGCTGCCACCAGCTCTAGCCACCAGAGGAACAACGATGCAGAACCCATTCCTACCAGCTGGATTTGAAGAGGAGTTCTTGTTGGTGCAGGAAAAATCAATGGTTAACGAGATCAAACTCAATCTTGATAACAATGAAGTTGGAAAACTCTTTGGGGAAGGTATAACAGTAAATATATATAAATGTTTTGTTAAATCATTTAAAAACATTTCCTTGATGCAATAATGTTATCTGCTTTATTTTAGGCCAAAGTGTTTGTACATGATAAAACAATGGAATAATCATAGTTTCTAATTTTCTTATTTGCTTAATCAAACTATATATTTTTTTCAAGCTGTGCCCCAAGGTGCTATCCGTGTAAATCCCAATCCGTGAGAATTTTGGGATAGAAGTAGCCAATATGTGATCCTATAACCCTTTCTATCTTCTAATGGAAATCCCAATAAAATCGATTTGACTGTTCCCAGGATGAATAAGGACGAACTGAAAGACAGACAAAAATGTTAAAGAACTTTTTTGTGTTCTATTATGTAAATTACTAAAAACACTTGAAAAAACAGGAGTTATTTTGAAATCACAGATAAATACTTCACTCATTTTATTTACATGTATAGATTGATATTATTACATTTTGATTGTAAATAAAATAATTATAGAGCTGATGACTTCACCTCCTGGATCCGAACAAACTGTGCTCTTCGCTGAAGATGGATTCACCTTACTGACTGAGGAAGAAAAACAAGCAAATCAAGCAGCACGTGAGGCCGAACATAAAGACATTGAGCTCTCTATTAACATGGATATAGAAGAGGTTGTTGATGCCAATGCAAATTTAGTAGGTATGTAGATGAACAGCCTAACAATAATTCATATGTACCAATCTCTTGGTACTATCATACCTGCAACAACAAAGGAAATTTGTAAGTACTCCTTTAACAAATATGAATTCACATTACAGTCAGTGAATTTAGTCTTATTAGGTATGTTGTTTTTTTAGATTTTTGGACCGATGAAGATGATAATAATAAAAAAGAAGAAACGCCGACCCCAAAACCCGTGAAACCGTCTGAAGTTACAGAAAATGATATATACGATGACAACTTCCTGCAGAGCACAATTATCCAACCTCCTGTGCAGTTACCAGAGCTACCAGTACTGCAAATAGGTAATAATAATATATAAAAATAAATAATCAAAATCTAGTTTCACTTGTAATTTAATTAAATTTCACAGTACATTTTTTAATCTATCAAATTTTGTATCCATATTTTATTACTAAGACATTTCAGAAACGTATTTAAATGTTAAAATAATCTTCATTTGTATGTGAAAATTACAAAATATTGTATATCTTATTAACAGTTAAAGCATATATAACTAGTGTTGTATTTAGATTTTTGATTGAACTGATAAAATTTATCAACCATAAGCTTGCATAGGATTTGCTGAGACCCTGAAGGTCAACACTTTTTCTGCCTTGTCTTATTGTAATACCTGTATATTCACTTACAAACAAAATTAAGTTATTGCTCTTAACATTGTATTCTATATTATATAAAATATTGTATTTTTCTAGGAGGACCTACACTGAAAATTGGGGTGACATCAACCGAATGGGCGGAAATGATAGACGTGAGCCAGCCAGTGCCGGAGTTTAGGGAAAAGATAAAAGAAATGGCCCACGAATTCCCATTCGAATTGGACAATTTCCAGAAACAGGTGATTGTGAAGAAAATATATCTTCAATTCTATATCTGTGTAAATACAACGAATGCTCAAACTGTGATCTGTGAACAAATTATTTTCAAATTTAAATGTTAGTGTAATTATTTAGATTTGTTAGTGTAACTACTTATTGATATTAACTTTATCATTAGCAGCATTAAATATTACTTGTTATTGTTGCTACGCATAGCAAACGAAAGTCCATCACACAAATATGTTCCTCGGGAATCAACCCCATGATCTTCGGCTTAGTAGTGAGGTTTTCTAAACCGCAAGCCTAAGAGGCCGGTTAATGAATACTGATTATGTGTTTATCAGGCTATAATAAAACTCGAAGAAGGTCATCACGTGTTCGTCGCCGCGCACACATCGGCCGGTAAAACTGTCGTCGCCGAATACGCCATCGCTATGTCCAGGCGTAACTTCACCAGGTGCGGAAAATGTTGCATCAATTAATTTGTTTAAACTTCTTGACTAGTTCCGTAATTAATATGTCGCTTTATTTATTATTATCATTACTAATTATTTAACTTTTAAAGCCTAACTTTTAATAACTTTGATCTTATTTTTTATTCACATTCCCAAATTTTTACCAATATTTTCATAGTTTTTTTTAAATGTATGTGCAATGTTATGTACAATTCAATCCATCGGATGAAATTTTTATTTCTCTTATGTTTGTCTTACGAGGAAAATACTTTTATTTTATTAATTATACTATGTTTTAAGTATTGTGATGTAATTTCACCTTGTTGTCGTCGCTTAAAATTATACTGGCACTAAGCATTGTGTGTAAACTTGTTACTCTAACCACCTAACAGTGTGCAGCATGTCAGTGACCTAAATATATAAATAAAAAAATATTTTTCTAGAACCATCTACACATCCCCAATCAAGGCGCTTTCAAATCAGAAGTACAATGACTTCAATAAGATCTTCGGTGAAGTTGGACTGCTAACCGGGGACCTTCAGATCAACGCAACTGCCACTTGCCTGGTCATGACTACTGAGATTCTACGTTCCATGCTGTACTGCGGTTCCGATGTCACTAGAGACCTTGAGTTCGTTATATTCGACGAAGTACACTACATTAATAACGCTGAGGTATATCTGATAATCATTTTAACGTATTAAATAAATAAATAAATAAATAAATAAATAAATAAATAAATAAATAAATAAATAAATAAATAAATATTGTTGCATACTATGAGATGATAAAGACAACCTATTTCTAAGAATTCAAATGCATGGATGAATCTGTTATGTATAACCCTAAATGAGTACTCAATAAGTAGTAGATTGCAATGAAAGCATATGTCCATTTCTCCAGCGAGGCTACGTTTGGGAAGAAGTTCTCATATTGTTGCCGGCGCACGTCACAATCGTGATGTTGAGTGCGACTGTACCGAACACCCTGCAGTTTGCGGACTGGGTGGGCCGTACCAAGAGGCACAAAGTGTACGTTGTGTCCACGCCCAAACGACCGGTGCCGCTCTGTCACTATTTATACACAGGTATTCCATTCATTTCCTCTCATCTCTATATATATGTAACATTTGTCTGTGCGGCTGTACTGCACGTAATAACTTTGCATCGACCTGTCCATTCTTTTGCGTGGGAGAAAACGGAGTTGTAACTATATCTTTTCATGTTAATAAAATTAATAACAATATATATTTACAATACAAGTAGCGAGACTTGATTTAATAATGATACATCTACGTTTTTGTCGCAGTTATTCTAATGTATTGCAGGATCCGGCGGTAGGTCGAAGAATGAAAGATTTTTGGTGTTGGATCAAGAAGGAAACTTCTTACTCAGAGGCTACAATGAGGCTGTTGCAGCTAAAAAGGCGAGAGAAAACGATCATAAGAAAAATTTTGGACCGAAAGGTGATTTTAGTGATATGTTAAACACGTACATGTATTAGCTAAAGAGGCTAGCGCTATCGACAAGGGTAATAACCAGACTATTTTAAAACTCTGTATATCGTTAAACATATTAATGTGCCTACTATACTGTCCGTTACTATATATTGTACCTTGTAGGTCGAACTGACTGATGATCAGGTGATCATTTCCTATAAACTTACCCAACACTGATAGAGTGACAATTATGTTGTACTTTATTGTAGTGCCTCATGTTACGGCGTACCACGAATAGTCCAGAAACATTCATGTTCTATTGCAGGTTTTGCTTTTATTTATCATTTAAATCAAAAATATTAAAATATGCCTTTCTATAAAATCCTAACTACGCAGGATTAATTCAAAAGTAATGCAAAAGCGCAACTGACTAAGAATCGTCAGTTAGATTATCGTTAAACATATTAATATCTCACAAAAAGCTTTATCACAATCAAATTTCAACATAGTATGGTAGCATTTCATCGATCACCAACATTCAACATAATGTTAGTAATGAGATTTAACGGTGCAGGCGGCAAGCAGTACGCGAATCCTAAAGCCGAGCAGACCATGTGGGTGGCACTCATAGATCATCTCAGAACGAACGACAAACTGCCCGTAGTGGCGTTCACACTTTCACGTAACAGGTAAAAACTATTTTCTATTATCACAGTCTCCTAGTTA
Organism: Agara belti belti; assembly: GCA_018245935.1. NCBI lineage: Eukaryota > Metazoa > Arthropoda > Insecta > Lepidoptera > Hesperiidae > Agara > Agara belti. Next base: position 2,549 of record DWEM01001583.1, on the reverse strand, counting down.
TTGTTACTTTAGTAGCTTAAAAATACGTTTATAAACAGATTTATCTGGCTATGGTTGATTGCTTTTCAATCACATAGTACGGTACTGCACGTTAGAATGAAGAGTGATGAATATAAAAGCACATCATTTTTGTAAGCATAATGATATTTGGCAGAGCTTCCTGCCTACCCCATTATAGGCCTGACGTGATGGTGTGATAATAATAATTATAAATAATACTAGTGCTGCTTATTTTTAATCTGTTGTAACTGTGTTATCGAGATTAAACAATTTGCAGGTGTGATCAAAACGCTGCAAATTTATTGTCGGTGGACCTCACCACCGCCAAAGAGAAGAGCCACATCCGGTCGTTCTTCAACCGGTGCCTTCAAAGACTTAAGGAACCAGATCAAAGACTTCCCCAGGTACACGTTGCTACCGATCTCATTAGTATCGTTTTGAATAGCACTTCCATTGTCTACAATACTAACTTAACTCAATGATGCTTACACTGCACGTTATGCCCATTATTAGTCTCTGGGATCAGTCCGTAGTGGTATGAGGACTTGATATGAGGAGGGAATATCCGTATATTCCCTCATATAGAGTCATATGATGTTGAGTCTAAAATAGAATACCTCGTTTATTAGTGCCACATGCATAAGCGTTATTAGCATTCCAACTCCGCCCCGACCACGTTACTGTCTGTGCTGTTTGTTTAACATAAAGATTTTTTTTTTCAGATTATCCGCTTGCAGCGGGTTTTGGAGAATGGTATAGGCGTTCATCACAGCGGTATACTGCCGTTGCTGAAGGAAATAGTTGAAATGCTATTCCAAACGGGTCATGTAAGTCAGGAAGGGTTTTAGAAATACGCCAATTATTTGGGTAAAGCATGGGCTAGGTGACCACATATGTGTATTACCTGTCTTTCTAATTTTATGATGTGTACAAACAAATACAAGCATTTGCTCATTAAAGGCAAGAAATAAAGAGTTTGTGAACTCGTTTCTTAACGCGGTGGTGTCTTTGCATAACGCGGAAAACTGTTCCCTCTAACAAATATGGGACTTTTAAAAGGCACGATACACTCTTTCAAAGCCAAGAACAATTGGCCACTTCTATAGTAGCGTTTAATTTGCGGTAGATGGCGCTGGCAAATTTTTCGTATAAATTTCTTTCAAAAAACAGGTGAAAATCCTGTTCGCAACGGAGACGTTCGCCATGGGAGTGAACATGCCCGCGAGGACCGTGATCTTCGACGAAATAAAGAAATACGATGGCGTAGCGTCGCGCACCTTGGTCCCCGCCGAGTACATACAGATGGCGGGGAGAGCGGGCCGGCGAGGTTTGCTTATATTATTAAAGAATTGTACAATAATGGAAACTAAACATTAATGACGTTTTTCCAAAAAAAAAAGATTTAATAGTTTAAATTGAAAATTATGCATTATAAAATAAAATTAATGTTTGAGACGTCGATAATGTTTAATTTCAAAGATTTCTTCAATTTTTGCCAAGCTCTTAAACTACTAACAATAAGTATTTATATTTATGTGGCCAGTACCAATTCCTAACACGCAGTTTGTTGGTAAACTTTTCTTATCTCCTCCGTTCCCTAACGGTAGAGTGTTATTCGTCCATCGATGTCCGCTTAATTTAGAGCCACAAATATTCTCGTTGGAAAAATTCCAAATCGTTTATACTACAATCCTTTATACCCCAGGTCTCGATAAGACAGGCACGGTGATAATACTGTGCAAGGATGAGGTGCCCGACCAGATGACGCTGAAGGGTATGATGCTGGGCATCCCGCAGAAACTGTCTTCACAGTTTCGTCTCACATACGCCATGATACTGAGTCTTTTGCGGTAAGTATTAAATACAATAATGTACGTTCAAATATAGTACATCCTTATATGAGAGATATTGAGCGGTGATTACACTTTCGGTCAAACCTTATTCATAATATGAATAAATACGACATAGAAATTAATAACATATAATTTTATTTTTTTTGTATTTAATCTGCATTAAAATGTTGATGACAAGATCGTACTGAGCGAAATGAGACTGGACGATATTCAGCATTGACCGCCTTAAAATTATTATTGGTTATCCTTTTAGAGCAGCAACGGTTACGGTGCTGGGTATGATGCAGCGATCGTTCCGCGAGTTCAACCAGATCTGCCAAGCCGACAGGAACAGGAAGCAGCTGGAGCTGGCCGAGAAGGAATACGCCGAGAAGTGCAGCACGCCGCTAGCGGCCCACCTCGCTCCGCTGTCGACGTTCTACGACACCGTGTCCGCGTACATCGACACTCTGAACGAAATCATGCCGATACTGCTGGGCCAGGCGAAGGTCGCGAAAGAATTGGTCGCTGGCAAGGTGCTCATATTCTCCGCGGGCCCGTACATCAATCAACTCGGCATTTTATTGAATACCAGCGGTGAGTTTGGATGCACACAAACATCACATCTATGTGTTGTGTTGTTGTTATATCGCCTCTTTACAAGAATATCGTGACAAGTCATAAAAATCGTTTTTTTTTTTATTTGATATTCCAAAC
>DWEM01001582.1:0-13891 GCA_018245935.1 Agara belti belti | reverse complement strand
AGACCGAGTTCAGTGGCGACAGATGTAGACTAATGATGATAACGACGACGATGAAAATGATATTAATAATAATTCGGGGACAATTCCACACACGATTATCTGAGTCCAAATTAGGCGATTGAATGTCCGTGTTATGGTAACCGGACAGCTGATATACCTACACGATACAATATAACACTTATATAGATATTTGTTTACGCCCAGACACAACAAACAAATGTGCTCATCACACAAATGTTTGTTCCGTGTGGGAATCGAACCCACGCCCTCCGGTTTCGCAGTCAGGGTCTCTAACCACGAGACCATGAGGCCAGGCAATATTATCTATCAGTCAATATGTATATTGGTATATTATCATAAGCAAAATGTCGGCCATTAGCAACATTCGTTAAACAGTTACGCAGACCACAACAGGATTAATGCGCTATGTTCAAATCACATGTTGCGGTTCATTATGAACAGGTGAGAACGAATTAAGCTAATTTTATTTTCCCTTTTGATATATTTGCAGCTTTTTTAACGCATTATTATAACGATTATTAATAATTTTGTTTATTAACGTGCACAAAGGCACAGACGCTCTGCTCGTGCGTAATAATTGTACGAATTTGGGTTGCTATATCAAATTTTTGCCAATGATTACATTAGTTAAATCGGTTCGTTGGTTCATCGGTCCGTTAGTAAACCTAACTACGCGTTGTGACTGCAAAGGGCTATAATAATCAAGCCTTATTACTTCAAAGAGCTGCAAAAAACAAGCACTATTACTTCAAAGATATGCAAAAAACAAGCACTATTACTTCAAAGATATGCAAAAAACAAGCACTATGACTTGAAATGTAAAAAACAAGTGCTATGACTTCAAAGAGATGTAAAAAAAAAGCGCTATGACTTCAAAGAGCTGTACAAATTAGCTCTATTACTATTCAATTAAGCTAATAGAAAATGAACTATAATGTTCTCAGGCTGATTTCGAGTGTACTTTAACTAATGATATAAGATATATTATTAAAAATAGTTATGCATATTATGAATGAATGCAGTTATGAATGGTAATTCATAATTATAAATACCGGTCAGATTCACTACGACTGGACCATAAGAAGCGTTAAAATTATGTTTTGCAGTGACAATTCTCGTATACCTACCATTGGCGTTTGTTTTTCTCCAGACATATTTAATTAAATTATTACCTACTCGCAGAACGGTAGACAATAAACTTGATAATATCAACAATATCTTCAAATTAGCTTCTAATTCGTATCTCGGCGACGAAAAACAAATCAATTTAGGGACTTACGTTGACAATTTATATTGTTATGAAAGATTTGTATGTAAATTGTAAATGAATAACTACTATACTATATAATTGAAATAGCGATCCGCACCGCCTTTGTCCGGATGCATTTAAGATTAAAAAAAAACAGCTTCAACTTAGTTAGGTAAACTTTTTGAGCTAATAAAGAAGAAAAAATCAATCGTAGCTTATTCTGTTACGTGGGTTCAAAGACACGAATACCTTCATAACAACCAATAGAATATCCAGCCGATATTTGTGTTACGTTAATGAAATTAATTCCAAGATTTAATTGAATTAATTAATTATAAATTTAATCCCGTTCATTGTTCGGGAAACTCGATATTGTTTCTGCGTCTCCATTTGTTTTTCTCACGACATCGTTAATTAGCGGAACGGAGCACAATACAGCTGATAGCAACAACTGACTTGCGAAATATGATCTGATTTGCTTCTAATCCAATGTTGGGAACTCAATTTGTTGCCGACTTATTTATAAAAGGGTGGAAAGTTTAAATTTGGAAACGTTACCGTCTCTGTTTTTGTTTTCGCAAATAAACAATGATATTCCGATTGGACAAATTGTTTAGGGGCACAGCGGGGTACGGGGATAAAGTTGTGTTGGGGCGCGGCGGGGTACGGTAATACAGCTATGTTGGGGCGCGGCGGGGTATCGGTAATAATAATATACTGAAGGTCGAATAAATGGTTTTGTTAAGCAACCACATATGGTATTCCCAATGTTAGGGTGAGGTGCTCTCTATGAGGTATTCAGGGGTATCCTTACGATCTGAAGATATGAAAATGGCGCCATCGAATTCACGCAGATTGGGTGCGGCCAAATGCATCCAGTGTTGTAACTATATGAATGTAAATATCAAATGTCATTTGGAATCAGATAGCCGTGTGTGAAATTTTACCCCAGTTATTATTATTATTATACATAGATACCTACATAGTATTTTTTCCCAATTACACTTTTCAGGTCCATTGTACTGTTTTGCCCAAGAAAAAGTAGGTACAGTCGTAAACAAAAGCATGCGAGAACACACGCAGCGCTTGATACGGAGACCCTTATCAACAATGTCGTCTGAGATTTCGTAATACACAATATCACTTAGCGTATATTTTACGCACGTTTTACTTTAAACCTTATTGATGTACATATAAGGTTGATTGTTACATTGTTATAGAACTGGTCAACGGTAGTAAACCTCCAGGTTCTATGTTATTTCGTTTCACCTCACTCAATTCAAGTTTGGCTTAAGTTAGAAATCTATTTCCCCTGGATGAATTATACTTATTGGGCCCAATGTATCTAGGGAAAAGCAATAAATTATGTGACACTTGTTTATGCGTTGTAATTAATGGCTTTTCTTCCTTCCGTGTTTCATTTTTATAGGCAGGTATTTTAAATGAAAATGATTCATTACGTAATAATTGAATATAATAATAATAATATCTTGGTAACCAGACTGACAAACTACATAGATACTGTATATTACTTATATAACAATTTTTATTATATCCAGACACAACGAATAAATGTGCTTATCACACAAATCCTTGTGTTAATTTCATCATAAAAAAGTTCCCAAAAGTCATACGAAATAAAATGAAATCATGTTAATTTTGATTCTCACCATCATTGCGAAAAAGCTCGCTAATGAGTTCTGCTTATACCTCAATACACAGAGCAGTAATAATGGAATTAATTGGGTGGAAAAGTAGATTAGCTGGGGACGGTGTATAATGTCCAATTCTCACCATCTGCCTCCTTAGCAGAGTGACACACGGCTGCAAAGGATCACGAACGAATTGATAAAAAAATACACTTTTTTACATCATTATCGTTATTATTATCATTTGCACTCTCCGGGTTCTTAACGAGGCAGGTAAGGATACGGAACACCAAATGTCATCATTCATTACCTACTGTCTTGGTAAAAATATTACATATAACAAGAGCTTTTTCATAGATGTAAAATTTGAATTTAAATTAGCACTTTCTAACTAAGCGTGCTATGTCTTAGAACGCAATTAAGTTATGGAATAAAAAAAAATACGATCGGATTTGAACGTGCTTAACATTTTCCAGAGCCGTTTGCTTCGCTAAGCAAGCCACGAAGTCATTAGACGCATTATCATAATAAAATTCGCTTCATCCACAGTCCGAGCGATTACCTAACGTTACCCGCCCAATATCGGCTGAATGTTGCCATTAATTAATACGATCATAACCCGCAAAATTCGACGATACCAGCGCTAAAATAACAAAATTTTATAATATACAAAATAAAGGTGAACGAACATTTTCAAAGCAACTGATACCTTAACGAAAACGTCGGTATGTTTATATATTTGCATGTAATGTTATTACTGATCCAACGTCGTTACGCGAAGCACAAAATTACGCACGGATAATTTTATGTGTCAAAACGTAAAATCCTCCATCCCTTATTTCACTCCTTTCGGGTTGCCTTAAAAAGAACATTGCATTATTTTCGATTCCGCTGATAAATGATAAATATTTCTCCCTGTTGTTTGTGTGTACAATCAATACATTTCAATTCGCAACCAGTGAACTAGGCCGGGCACAATAAGAAACCTGTACGGCGCTAGCGAGTGACTTACGAGCTTTGACATTTCTTGCGCTCGGCCGATTTGTCAACGTCACAGTTCATATTTTATCAAGCGGGACAATGGTAACTACATTTTGATATCGGCGCACCCCGCGTCCAATTTTGAGCCGTTTGATAGATTGCGCCGGGTCATATCGAGTTTGTCTTGCGGTTTTTCCTCCCTTTTATAAAATGGTCGTTTACAAATTGACGGGTTGGGCCTCCTGACGTATTATGGCGACGCCGATATTAAATGGTGGGTAGCGCTTGATGGATTAATTTGATGATTTCATCCTCGGTGCGGGTAATGCGAATTGAATGTGATTTTCTTTCAAACATTAAATTGCTGGAAACGGGTGATATATCATAATGAGCTTGAGGCCACAGTCTAAGAACGAGAAGGAAGAAGATCATAGAGTACTCTAAGTAGTACAGTTTCCTTAAGATGTTTTCCTTCACCTATATAACGAGGGAATTTTCTGTGAATTAAAAAACAGTATTTGAACCCGGACCACCGGATTGAGAGACAAATCCCAAACTCTAACCTCATTACCGAATTGGAATGTCATTACAAAATCTACTATTTCATTTTTTACGTCAATAAAATACATTCTTTTCGTTTAATGAATGTGTAAATAATGATAAATATTTATTTAAAGTATAAAAAGGATAGTCTAAAATAAAAAAAAATATCGTAATTGGCTATAAAAATAACCCATTCACCAATTACGTAAGCGATATTTTTACACGGCTAATTATGACTTAATCCTATCGTGCCAAAGAAATGTAAATCCCTTTTATTTTTAGTCGATATAATCCTTTGACGGATTGTTGTAAATATCTCGAAATGGTAAATTTCGAAATACGAACGTAACAGGCAAGTGTTCGCTATCACGTCGGGGAAGTATTTATCCCGGAATAGGCCGGGGGCTGTGACAGATCGCTCCAGTCCCGCTTTGTCAAGTCAACCAAGATTCTCGGGACGATGGTGTCAGATCCGCGAGATAAAAATACAAGGGGACACGGTTAACTCCAACTCGAGATATTTGGTTAACAATTTTTTGTATAGCTTCGGTAGATATCAGTACATTTGACATTTGAATTTGTCAAAATACAAATTATTTTTTTTCGACCTTTTTATTGTGTCACTGCTGGACACAGGTCTCCTCTGATAGTGAGAGGGTAAGCAGTGGTAGCCAAGTGGTTAGAAATTCAGCTTCTCACTCCGGGGTTCTGGGTTCAGTCTTGGCACGCACCTGACTTGTTACGAGCGTTCTAAAACTTAAAATTTCAATATCACTCGTTATAACGGGAAACCTGCACACCTCAGAGATGTTATAATATTTCTGAGGCGTGTGAAGTCTGCCAGCGTGGTCCACTGAGGCCTAAAACTCTCTCACTATCGCAGAATACCTGTGTTCAGAACTTTAATAATATTTACTATTTGTATTATGTATGTTTGTATTATCTTTATGTTTCTCTTTTCCTCATCTAAAAAGTTAAGATAAGATGTGTAAGTACAGCCAGGAACAACAAAGCGTTATGGGCGCTTTTATCTATTTTTTGCCTTCGTCTAGAAATATCGAAGTAACGGTCCCCTTTGGGTATTTCAGCTGTCCAGGGTGACGTTTTGGTTTTTGTGTCCTCCGCCGCGTCTATCATTCTTCTGACAATGTTTTTCCTACAATTCGATTATTTTTCTTTGCAATTTTGATTGGGATGTAACATGTAGTTTAGTTATACGGAGACCATCGCTGTATACCTGATAAAAATGTAATAAGGTAAAATTTATTACTGTCTTTACAAGTATACAGTCACGCCTGTATCAAACAGGAGTAGGCAGAAACTAAGGATTTCCACCGACCGACAAGATATATACAAGATACCTATTTATACTAGCATCGTCTTTTGCTCCATTGAATGAGTTTTAAGTGTTTTTCGTGAAGAAGATATTAGATTTATTTATTTATTAGCTTTAACTTTTGTAACTCGTAATTAGATGGGAGTGCAGCGTGCCTACTGATACTAATAATTCTAAAATTGTCTTCGATACAATAACAGACATTTTACTCTTATAGTATTTCATTGAAAACAGCTTTATAATTAACATAAAACTCGTAACAGATTAACAACCCAATCAATTAACGCACGAAACAGACTTACAACAGCGTCAAAAAAATCACTTCTCAATTAGAGCACGTTTCAACAGACAATGGAATAGGGGGAACGAATACGAATTATTAGCCTTCTATATATTGCTTAAACGCGGGATTCGGCGGGAGTCTACTGTTCCGTGAAGGAATTACTGTCTAACCTTCTCACGCCATTAACTGACGCACAATGACATTTCTATTGTGAAAAGGTCGGGCCCGGTGATTATCTGTCGAATTCGTCTAACAGATACCGGAAGGGTTTTATTTGTCGTTATCCCGAGATTTATTCTTGCCAGTGTTTTGAAAAAGAAAAAAAAAACACCGGATAATAGGTTACAGTTTGTAACAGATAATTTTATTTAAATAATGTTTGTACGGTTTTTTGATTTCCTTATAAAATTTTGCAATTTAATTGCTTCGATTGCTGTATTGCCTGCATATAAATGATAAATGAACACTGTTTCAAGTATAAACGCGTCGATTAATGTAAGTTTACTCTTACATCGTGTTCTAGGATCCGGAATCGCATCATGTCAGTGATATATCGCAATAGGTAATAAGAGCAGCGATAGCCTAGTGATTTCCCACTCCGATAGTCTTGGTTCGAATCCTGTCACACAACCCTGACTTTACAAAGTTTCGTGCGTATTATAACTCAAAATTTAAATAGCACTCGCTATAACGGTGAAGGAAAATGTCTTGAGAAAATCTGCCCGCCTTAAAGCCAGTTATAATTTACTAATATCTTCTGAGGTGTGTGAAGTGTGCAAGTCCGGTCTTGACCTCCGTGGTGGACTCTGACCTAAAACCCTCTCACTATGAGAGGAGACCCGGTCCAGCAGTGGGACAATAAATGGGTCGAAAACAACTCTGAAATCCGTATATCGATAGGTTAATAGAAAAATTTGTATGCCACTTCGCCTCTATTAGACCCTCTGGACCAGGAAACAGGAAAAAGGAACCACGAACCAGGAACCAAGGAACTTGGGTTTTGTTTTCATCCACTTCACCCGTCGCCATTCTTTCATAAAACAATTGTAGTGTTTATATATCAGTGTTTATTCTCAACTATTCTAAATTTATAATCAACTTTGTATCCATTCTTCTTAGCGTGTCGATTCAACGCTCTGGTTATGTCCTTAATCTTCTCGAAAACCTCCGTTAGTGTCAAATTAGTCATAGTCCTCTTTTTCGCCCGCGGCATTGTTCTGTAAATGTCCTTTTCGCGCAGGGCCTTTTTTATGTAAGATGGCATATCTGTAAAATCAGTGATATTGTAAATAAAAGATTTGACGGGACCTTCCCAAGCATTTAACTTACTATTTGTACACGTTTACTATTAGTAACTTACTATTTGTACACGCTTACTATTAGTAACTTACTATTTGTACACGCCTACTATTAATAACTTCACAACAAAATACTGGATATTGTGTACCTCTAGCGACTGAGTATTGGTACTGCGCGGCGCCGAGAGCGACCAGGCCGGTGGCGACAGCAAGAGTCGCGAACATCTCAACACTCAACACACCGAGCACCGTTTGTTCTAGACTCCTTTTGTTTTACTAACTGCCTGCGTTTAGATACAGACTACTCTGCCAACAGAGGCCAACCATGCCCGAAATATCACAATAACTTTTATTCCAAATAAGCGATTATAGAGAACAGGTAGCTGTTACCCTCGGCCTCGCCCGCGTGTTGTTCACACGTCGTACCATTACTGCGCTCGTAACGCCATCTGTAGTGCTTTTTTGATTAAAACGTGTTTTCCTGTAAAAATTCGATATTTTTCCGCAAAAATGTGCAGCCTATGTCACTCTCCTACTCTTCAACTATCCCTATACTAAAAATCACATCAATCCGTTGCTCCGTTTTGACGTAAAATAAGGACAAAGAAACAAATACACTCTCGCATTTATGAATAATATTAGTAGGGAAGTATGGATTTCATAACCGGTTTTATTTTTTACTTTAAAACGAGGTACAAATTTTCTATGTAAAAGAAGATGCAGTATATTAAGAGCTGGAACACACTGTAACTAGACTTTACTATAAAAGAACGGTTATATGCCAGACATCTGTAACCAATCTTTAATACTGGCGAGTTAAGGTAGAAGTATTCGAGTCAATTTTTTCAAGTTTGGAATGCTCACGGAGAATTCTAGAAGAATATTGTTCTAAGATGTAACTAATCTATTCTGTTAGCTGCAGTAGTACAATTCGCCTGAATTTTTATCACACTTTTAAGAATCCCGCTCGATTTTATACCGAATTCCGAAGCGATAAGGCCCAGAATCACGAGCCGCATTTCACTAAACAATGACCATCGTTGCCGACTGTACAACCGGAAGGCGTAAACTACTTCGATGTTAACGTTTTGTTTGCATTCGTGTTCTTATGTTGGTTGAGTTTGTTTTGTAAATTTGAAATTGGTACAGTATTTTGTGTTCGCAATAATCCTCGAAGAAACGGGTCGAGGTCGTTCACCTTGTGGAACATTTTCTAATCTTATAAGGTCAACTTGGTTACGCTTTGAAAAGTTCATGGCATCGCAAAGTATCGTGTTTTGTCTATACAAATTTTCGCTCCCTTGATTTACATTATTTAATTTTCGTAAGGAACCCTAATTTTTTTGGAAATAAAATATAGTCTATGTTACTCGCTGATAATGTATGTAGTTTTCTATCAGTGAAAGAATTTTGAAAATCGGTTCAGTAGTTTTTGAGTTTATTCAATACAAACAAATCTTTCCTCTTTATAACATTACTGTAGATGTAACGCTTCTATATTTTATTACATATCTTAGTCACTTTGTTCGAGCAGTTTGTATGCGACTTCTATACATACAAAAACAAATGTATGCACATAATGTGTTGTGGCGACGAAACCACGACCCGATAACCGCAAACTACATTCACAACCGAAGCGCAAATAAGCACGAGGAAGTGTTTACATAAATCACGCTAATGATGTGCCGAAGTTGTACGTACGGGCCGATCGATTACATCACGTGTTCCGGAATACTATGGAATATGCTATGCGGAATATTTGGAACGTTTTTTAGAACTCCACAATTCCATATTTAAAATTCATGTCCAGACTCTTTATCAGGGTAATTATGACCTTTAAGACGTATTCGTGTATGGCAATGCAGTGATTGCGCGTTTTTCGTGCCCTCCATATCTCACAAAACCTGACTTCGTTTTAAAAATGTCATTGCAATTTGTACAATATAGCTATGCCTTTTCGTTGCACGTTTGAAGACGGGTTCATCTTACGAAGTTGGCGCTTAACATCAAGGTTGTTGACGGCGGGGAAACCTTCAATAGGTGCCGCGCTGCCTACGGAGATACATCGAGTTCCATCAATCAGAATACCTGTATATGTATGCTGACTTGACTGACCGTCTATATAAAACAATGTGTTTAAGACTGATGTGAATAAATAAAAGTCAGTGAAACGCCCCTTTTTTATTTCATCACCATGACGATCTTCATCATCAGCTTGTATGAGTCTGCTGTTGGATACATTTCCCCCTAATGAGCGCCTTTATACTAAGCGACCTAGAATCAAAATGTTTGATGAATATCGTCGATCGGGCTTGATTTATGCGGCGAGCAATTAGTCCGGTCAGCGGGGAAAGTCGATTAATGACGGCGCGCGTCAATCTTCATAGACACATTTATTACTGGCCAGTTCAGTTTAGTGGAGAACCGTGTTTTTCGTTGGTCAATGAACTTTCAGGGCCACGGCCGCACAAGGAACCTTAAGGACCTACTGTAACAATGCAAATGATGATTTTGACTATTATCGTAGGATGTCTGCTATTAGTATTAACATATTTGTCTCGTCTGTACACTGTCACGTGTTACAGGGCCGACTGTCGGAGACCGACTGCCATCTTGTAAGAATGCGCGCGCGAAATCTTTTCTATTTCTACCCACATAATATGTATACTTAAATTATTATTATTTGGACTTTTGCTGCCGGATAGTAACATGGTGACCCTGTTGGACCCATAAGATGCTATTTTTTATATAAATAAAATAGGACATTGCCAGACTTAATGGAACCACAATTTTCCGCTATGTATATTAGTGCAGATAATATTATCAATTTTAGTATACATCTAGAGATGGTCTTCTCCAGTGATTTCCTTCCTCCAATGTTACCCTAAGTCTTTCGACCTATTTCCTCAATTCTATCATTTCATACCCATAACCACGACAGAGTGCAAACCTATTGACATAAACTTCGTATATAACTGTTATATTCTTGTTGTGTTTAATGTTCTGTTGTTGACGATCGGGTAAGGACATTATTAAGCAACTTACTTTAACTATAATATGAACGCTTAAGTAAACATTTCCAGAAACATCTCAATGGAGCGCGACGTAGACAAACAGAATCTAAAATTGTTTGTTCGCGTTCGTGATAATATACGCAGGCACGTATTTAACGTGCCGTGAATACGTCGAGAGACTCCGAGAGATCCTAAAAGGGATCTAAAGGCTTGAAATTGTTGAAGATAATGAACATAGAAATAGAAACGTGGATTTCAACATTTTTCAAAGACTTATATGCCCGAATATGACATTCAAATATTTTGCAGAGTTTCAGATCGATCAATACTTTGTCTTCTACAGCGTAGTTTTAGGAGGTATTACTAAATTATTTTTATCGTTGTTTATTAATTTGACCAAAATTAACATATAAATCAGTTATGCAATTAAAATCAACACAAACCCGCTATTAACAATTAAACGGGTTAACATATAGCATAGTAACTAATCCATTATCAGTAATAATAGTCACTCTGTGCTTTCTACCTACCCCGTGACTATGATACCAGGCGTGATGGTTATAATAATAATAATAGGCTCAACTAATTAAATATAGATAGATTAGTTAGTTGCCTACCCCTTCGGGGAATATAGGCGTGATGTTACGTTTTTTTTTTTTAGTTGGAACCGAAGTTGAACAATTGTTACGAATAGTCAATAGCATCGTCTAATATGTATAATGCATTTATGCATGCACATCTAAGCCAAAAATGAAATGAAACCTTTATATTGTTAAAAGATAAAAAGCCCTAAAGAAATTTCTTCAGAATCCACTCCCCCCACGGGGAGACTAAACAATAAGTGTTCTCATAAAGAAAACGTCCTTAACCGCGTGTGAGTTCAGCTTTATTGTGTGTGTATAAGGTTCACAATGATGTAGGTGTTTGTGTTTTGTTTTTGACAGCGGGCGTGCAAGTAACGCGACCGTAAACTTGTCACACACAACCGTCGTAAATATTGCATGGGTCTCCAGTTGAGGTAAAGGTTGGGGCACACTCGTTATATAGGAATAAGCGCTGACAATCGTTTTAAGAAATTGAGTTCCTGAAAACCAATGTCTTTTTTTTTTATTACACTAGACCAGTTTTTCTCAGTGTTTTCGGATAACGCCCCATTGTGGGCGCTAGGGGCTTTCAGGGGCGGTAAATGGTTTCTAGAGAAAACGGGAGCGATGAAGTGACTTGGAGGGGGGGGGGTACATACGGCACAGCAGGTATATCTTTAAAATGGCAGTATATCAAATAAGTTTATGCACCAAACAGTCTAAAACTGGATTTTCAAAAATTCCTTTCTTAATGCGTTAGAGTTACGGCATATAAAGAACCTATCTGCAAAATTTTAGGATTATACGTTCACCAATTTTGGCTGTATGTTGATCTATGATTTGATTGATTCTTTAGCTTATACATCTCTGTACTCTTTTTTAGTACTTACTTTATGTAAAGTTTCATTATTGCATTTTAATTAGTTTCAAGAATTACGTTATTAGTATGACCAGTGTGTTCCAACCCTTATATTAGCTATGTATTATGAGCTCAAGTGTACACTAACTTAGGTTCTAGGCTAGGATATTATTCACTTTCGTTTATTAAACATAGATTTTACCCAAAATCTTACGAAAACCATGTTATTTTTCAACTACAGTTTTACCAATTCTTATTATATTTTAGCATGTGTATTTTTTACTTGATATTAACTAAGTTTTATTACAGTAAAAGGCAATTGTTCAATATCGTACTTTCATCCAGCCAAGCGGACGAACGACTCGTAATTTCTAACCTTAGACGATTTTCAGTCGTAACTTATTTTCTTGTCTATTTGAATATTGTCACACATCCAAATTCTTTATAGTCGCGTATTTTTCTTTGGTGCTGTTATATCGTTACCGATGTATCCATTAATGTTATTTTTCCGAATAGACAAAAATATGTTGTGTTGATAAGCGAAAGAAAAAAAAAACACAAATCTATAAAACTTTTAATACAAAAATTGAAGGATACACAAAGTTATTCAAGCGAAAACTCCCCGAGGAGTTCACTCAACAAAGCCAAAGAGAGCTAGTAAAAATTAAAGTAACTTCATCGCAATAAACTTGAAAGTCAACAGACCTTATAAAGAAACCGTCCGCGGGGAAACTTTCTCTTTGTTCCATAACTGTAAACAATCCCAGGTATAGAATATAAAACGCCTGTCGCATTACGAACTATAGTATGAAAACTAATCGAAGAAACGAGGTAGAAGGAAAGAAATTGCTTCCGACACTTCTTCATTTGTGCGGGTTTCCTCTCATAATGAGAAGGTTTGGTTCGACCGAAACGTAACCTGTTTCCGCCGTGACCTCGTTGCGATCGGCGGAAGCTCGCGATGAAAGCCTTCGGATAGATCCCAAACTAGTCCGCTATCTGCTCCGCTGTTGTTATAACGCAAGCTTTGCTCACTTTCAGGTCAAATGGCCGCATGTGAAGTTGTCCCAAAACATTAAAACAAAACTGCCTGTTTGATAGGCTAAGCCTAATAAAAAAATATTACTATAATTTATTCCACAATCCAGATTATTATTTACAGACCTCTTCGCCTAGTGGTTACAGACGGACTGCTCAACCCGAGGTCGTGGGTTCGATTACCATCCAGGACAAACATTTGTACGACAAAGATATTTGTTTATTCTGTCTGGGTGTAACAAAAATATGCATGTAAATAGGTGTTATATTGCATGTGTATTATACATGTTTATCAGCTGTCAGGTTACCATAACATAGTCATTTTATTGTCTAATATGGAATTATTCCGATTAATTGTTTTATCTATCTTTCATCTTCAACGGTCAGCCCAGTCGGTGATGACTATCTACATTTTTCAATTTCTAGACCCTTATTGTAATCACTTCGGAACTTTTCATAATTAAAAATAGTTTGTTGAAGTAACAATGGTCGCTTGGTGCATTTTTCTTCTGAAACATCTCGAAAACAATGAAGATATTACAGAGAAGTCTATTATTTCAATGAAGGTTAAATTGGAAGTTGAATAGTGAAAAGACTTAGTTGAAAACAAATGAAAGCTTGTTATGATCGAATGATAAATTATTAGCGGTGGCGAAATTGTTATTGTTTCTAATTCTGTAGATAAATCGTCATTATGTTCTTATCTATTTATAAAATTACAATCGCCGAAAATGCCAAAACGACCTTAA
This sequence comes from Agara belti belti, assembly GCA_018245935.1. Classification (NCBI taxonomy): domain Eukaryota; kingdom Metazoa; phylum Arthropoda; class Insecta; order Lepidoptera; family Hesperiidae; genus Agara; species Agara belti. The sequence goes on along the minus strand of DWEM01001582.1, from coordinate 287 downwards.
TATGTTTTAAATAGATAAAAAAAATAGGCTAGTACAATGATTTTTATCGACTTTAAAATACTTGCTAGTATCAAAAATATTAAATATACTTTTATGTATTTACTTTTTGTAAGGCTAGCAATTAAGTCCAGCGCCATTGGCATGCAAATGATATATTCATATATAACTATTTCTCGTTGGCTAATTATTAACAGTAAAACATTATTATCATTATCATTTCTAGTAGTGACTCAGAGTCTGGATGTGTGCCCAGTGTATGGCAAGAGGCTCACCACCTATTCCATTGT
>DWEM01001581.1:0-13900 GCA_018245935.1 Agara belti belti | reverse complement strand
AGAAATTCTAAATTAGAAAAATCCAATAGCACCTGACCCGGGATTTGAACCCAGGACCTCCCGATCGGCAGTCGCGCTAACAACCGCTCGACCAACGAGTCAGTCAGTCAAAGAGTACTATTTTTTATAAATAAAACAAAGCTGGCAACTAACTTGGAGAATGTAAAGAATGGACGGTGTCACGTTACTGGCTGGGATAGAAATTATGTACACTGTACACTATGTTCGTTAATTAGATACACTGTAAAAGTAGATGCTCCATGAGTATTGCCGTGTTCGCGTTTTACATTTATAAAATTTAGTCGTTAAAACCAGATCAAGTAGCTTAACACATTAACAACTACCCGTATACTTTTTAGCTTATTAATTTTGTACGAGAGAAAAGCTAACTGAAAGAAAATAAATATGGTGAAACTTTAAACTTGTTTGTCAACCTAATGTAAAACTTTTCAATATTAATTTGGTAAAAACTCCAAAACTGTTATAAAACTAAACTATCAGACAGTTTTGTAATTATTATTAAAATAACTTATTGTTATTTATGTTAAGATTCTATTATTTTTCAATGCTGGTGAAAGCAATTTACACTTTTAACACAGGTTAATTACAAGAGTATAAGCATAATCTTGCTGTAATTTTGTTACTTACTTTTACACAATTGTGCACTTAAGCCATATACGTACATATGTAAATTTCATAAAATTTATCACATGCGTACTTTACAGTGCCATCCATTCATCGTCTTTTAGAAGTCCGCTGCTGGAAATCGGCCCGCTCTAATCGACGGCAATCTGCCCGCTTTTGGACCCTCTGAAGCAGTTTCCAGCTGTCTTCCTCAGGTCATCCTACCTAGGATAGGTTGTCGGGGGGCGACTGGTGCGTTTTTGCCCAGAAATATTCGTCATTTCAGACGTTTCTTCCTAATTTACAGTAACATTTATGAATAGCCATCTATTTATTTAACAATTACCCGCCATCTTACTGTGTAAATATAAAATAAGACAATTTAATACTTTTATAATTAAAATCACTTTAACATTTTCAAAACTCTTACACAAATTTTAAAGAGGCGTTTATTTATAAATAATCATCCATTCTCCCGGCCGGGGAACCTCGTTCACGAGAAAAAAGTAATTTTGTTATGAAAAGTAGAATAGGCTGGGAATAAAATTTGTTTAGAAAAAAGTTTTAAAATAACCCTATGTATTTCAACAAAACAAGGTACGAAAAAATACGACAGAAATAGTTTTGCATTTACAGTAATAGTCGAGCCATAAATTAGTAGAGCACTTATAAAATTACAACATTACGTTGTAAAGTCATTTTGAAAATTTGTAACACACTGAAAAGCGACACGTTTTAAATATGACTATATAGTGATTGCTCCTATAGATTTTTGAAGACGATTAAAGATACTGTTAAGTTCAGTAAAATGTCGTAAGAACTCACATAATCACTACAATTCTTTGCTACGTACAAATGCAAAATTCGTAACACAAAACTATTTCTATGTAGAGATATTACAATATCGAGAATATCCTCTCGCTGCATTCTACAGCGAACATTGCACGGATTTATTGCCATTTCAAGCTGAACTTATTGAAGTTATCGACCAGATAACTCTTAGCATAGCAATATAGTATTTTAGGTACCTTTTTAGTAATATTACCATACTTTTGTTTCATTATCTGGTTCACTGCGATCTATAAAATCAGGTTCAGATACAGTGTTGCAGAGATATACCATTGTCATTTTCTGTTAAGCAAAGATAATTTGCAGTGTTGGACACAAGTTACCTGTTAGAAAAAGAACGCTTAAGGCCAAATGCGGTATGCCATGCTCAGAGAACAAACCTTAGAGAATATTATGGAGAATTTTAAGATCTATAAATTTTCTCCCGATATGTTGTTTCAGTGTTCTAAAATATCTACACTTTATATGTCATAATCTACCAAGTATAATATAGGTATTCAATCAAGTAATACTGTAGATACGGTGTAAATGCATAAACCTAATAATGCGATGTTATATGTTATATGTTTGATGTTTAGGTCAGCACGAAGATCTCAGAAGTTTTGTATGAATAAGCAATGCATCTTTCATTTAATATTAAGCACTTGTAAGGACAGTCATAAAGTTTGCTACGGCTACACAATTTGCTACATACACTGTGCTACAGCGTAGGCGTCTTCCTAGAAGCCAGTTACGGCGTACGTTTTGCATCTATGAGTGAAATAATTTATGTAATATACATGAGCTTAGTAGAGCTTCACTTGCAACTAGCAAAGCAATTAGTTTCTAAGCAGATTTCTATATTAATGATATTAAATTGACTTAAATTGATATTATAATTTCAAGCGAGGAACACAAAAATAAGAAAAATAATTACTGTTAAAGCTTGAAATAAACATTTAATTTAACCTAAATAAAAACAAATATTAGATCTTTGCAATTTCATTACAAATTGTGATTAAATTAAGGGCCAGAAATTAGTCCGTATAATTCTGAGTTACGGACCTACGACAGTCTACGACGTAGATGTTTCCATGGAATCAGAAATTATACTCTAAACAGACATTTGAAGGTACAATAACACTCAATCCTCTACAACGAAGTAAACTTTATACTACAATTTTTTTTGTATTTACAATTCTCCATGAGAGTCAGTATATCGGTACACCTGGAATATCCTGTTCTTTGAACAAATCATCTTACTTGTACACCTTTGCATTTCTATTTTTGTTATCCTATTTATTAGTATCCCAAATACATACTGCCAGAATATGTGTTATATAGTTCTAATGTGAGATCAATCAATTAGTTTGTAACCTGATATAAATCAAATTTGAACCTAGCGCTTTATTAGATTCGCGGCTTTATTTTTCTATTATTGCCGACGTATCCGTAATCCTATTCTTTTTCCAAATCAATCCAGGAAACATTTGATAGGAAAATCAAATTCGCAAATATTCCAAATACCCTAAATGCTATGTAGCCGTTGTATTACTTAAACTGTATTTGAAATTATCGACATTGTAGTAGTAAGAAACACGCTATTCAAGTAAACCAAGTAGACAAGTAAACAAAATAAACAAGGATAATAATAATAATAATAACTAATTCTGAAAACTTTGTTTGTAACAATTCCAACGTTGTAGTTAATGTTACCGCCGAGTTTAATATCGATTGTAAAACCGAGGTAAGCAGACCCGAGACGACAAAAAATTTGAGACTTCCATTTGAGATGAAATATCCATGAGATGCAATAAATATTGTATATCGGTGTTCTGAACGCTTCTTAGATGTCTACAAACACTTTTATCAAACAATTTCCTATAAACTTTGTATTGTAACGTTCAGTAATACATGATAGTCTAGAAAGACACGCAATGAACTAGATCATGTACAATGCGACATGCTTGTTTTCATCTGAAATTAGTCCCTAACAGCAAAGTTAATTAACCACTTTCATTGTTCAATATTTTTACACACACACACGTGTGTGAGTGTGTGTGTATAAATTTAAACTACCAAAATATATCTAAACGTCATCAATATAGCAATATACAGCTATTAAATTATGATACACACCAGAACAGTTCAAAAATGTTAAGTGGCGCCCCGTATAATGAGCATTTTTACGCCGATGGAGGCACGAATTGGCGTTTAATTTCCGGTGATGAATTAAATCGCCCATTATGGTAAACATGCCATAGAGCAAACGTAAACCGCGATCGAGGGCGCGCAAATGTACCGATCGTGTAACCGTGAATCGATTTTTATGTAAATGTCTCTGGAATAAATATGAATTTCCTATTTCATCGTAACTGTCATGTAGGCTTTAAATTTACATACTAGAGTCCAACCTAAGTAATAAAACTTAGAGGAGTTGTCAATGCGAGTTCTGTCCGAAAGAAAAATTTATCGTTACATTTCATGAGCACCATTAATTATAATATTCTACTGGCCACTACTAAGCAGATAAAACAATCAAACGCTCTCTGCTTTATTTCTGTAAATAATTATGTAGTAATATTAAATTTTGTCTCCGGTCGTGTTTGTGCAATATATAAAACTCTATCGAGCTTTTAAAAGAAATATTTGTTCTTTGTTATGCCCGTAGATTTTTTTTTAACAACTGACAAAAATATATATACGAGTAGGTATGTCATATTGATAAATCAGGTCAAAGATCACAATTAAGAACTTTAAGTAACAATCACTGATGAATATTTAGTGATAGACACGAAAAAGAGAAGTTTTCTTAAGTTTCTTATGAATATCTAACCAAACGTTGAAGGGCAAATCGCCACAAAGATGGTTCATAGTAACGTATTGTAACACTCAAACCGCTAACCGACTAAGAAGTCGAGGTCGGAAACTCGAGGCGCTTAATTGAATGAGACGACGTGATTGGTGTTTGAGTTGTCGGCTGCGAGCTAACTTTGATTGCAAGGCTCTGAGTATTTGCTTCATCTTGAATACCGATCCTACTTACATTCCTATTTTTCAACCTTCTTTGTTTCCACGAATACCTTTATTAAAGTAGATTATTTCAGTTTCGTCTTAATTTCACATCTATTAATACACTCCGTTAGCTCGATGTTAATGTTTAATTACAACGAGAAAACTATAGGTACTGCTATTCAACCTAACTCAAAATGAAAAGAAAACACTCGCGGCTCTCCATTTTTATCCACATGTGTCGTCGAGGTTGGAAGTATGATTTGCAAATTTGCTCATAAAACAAAGGAGATCAGACTTCAATATGGCGCTTAAGGTTTTCCATTACGGTGTTTAAATATATTACATATATACGGTTTATGTCGATATTATATTCTCCCGAGCAGAATACAATTATCGATCTTTGTGGCGAAAGTATCGAAATATGTATATTTATTGACAAATTGTTTTAGCTTTCCTCAGTTTTTGAAATAGTAAGGAGTAATTAGGATTTAATGTATGTTTAATGAGGTACTTGTAGAATATGTCACATTTACCTATTTTGTAACGAAGTTATAAATTATAATAATACTTCTGTTTAGTATAAAATCTATCCCTCGTTCTTTCACTCCATTTCTGAATAAAAACACACTGAAAGCGTTTTCAAATACCAATCACAAGTAAAACGAGAGCATTCGCCGTCTAAGTGACATGAGACATTTCCTTTAATTCGCTATATTTTCTCTGTCAGTCCCAGCTTCTATTTACTTTATTTCTACCACACTATACTTACTATACTTTCAGCTTTTATTGCTACTACTTAAAACTCTATAGAAATATTTTTGTGAATACACAGCAATGTGTATAAAGCGTTTTTTTAACATGTCTTTGCATTTTATTTGACATTGACATTAAGAACTTATAATACACATTATATCAACATTGCCATGCCATGGTTACTAGAGTGCAGATAAACTATATTATATTCATTTTTTAATATAAAGTAATATAAAAAATTCACCCTGTTCTCGTATGAATCGACAGATTTTGTAAGATAATGAAAGGACGTAGTTTATAATAATATAAATACACGATATACTCGTACGTTAGGACCCGTCAAATCATTTTATTGTTCCACTATTAATACGGCCTAAAGGCCAATTGCGATTTGGCAGATTACCGACGCCTTCCAGGGCCAAGCGGATTACCTCCGTACACATTCGAGAGTATTATGGTAATCCCGACTCACACAGAACCCAGGCTAACTCTCAACGGATTCTGACACAGATCTAGCAAGAGAAATTTAATCTTAGATCTCATAACTTTGCAAACTCAGAGTCGAGCCTCGGTTACAAATACTACACCCTTAGGATGAAATCTAACCGAGTAGACTATTAATGTTGTCATATAAAATATATTTGGTGATAATCTAATATGCCAAATGTAACATTTCTACCGTATGAAATAAATAGATCCTTAAAATTTTTGAGAAAACCATGTTTACAATATTTCATTTGTGTGGAGTTCGACAACTCAATTGATTTTCAAAGCCACTATACACTTCTTCAACTTCGAAAGTGGCTGCTGGTTTACTTTTCAAGTCATTCAAGCCAATCCAATGGAAAACACGTTTCTTGGGGCGGTAATGGATTTGAAGACACAAAAATATTCTCTTTGAGTATAGTGCAATTATTTTTTCATTTTTATATTGATAGTTTGATGACATTTTTTAAATTAATAGAAATATCTTATAGAACTGACCGTCCAATTTTTGCCGTTTCCAGTTAGCAGGGTAAACGTCAGTGTCAATATTTACTCTTTGTACCGGGTATCAACATTTATTTTGGAACGAAAATAGGAAGTTCCATATAATCGTAATATCTAGATTCCTATAATTTATAGAGAATATTTTTTAATACAATTATCTACAACATAGGTACATGTCGTAACGACATACAACTATTTATGTAATATATTGCGGATCACGTATTCATTATGAACATTTGCAATATAATTAACTTAAGAACTCCAACTGAATGACAAATGCCTTATATAACGAGGCTTTGAAATGTTGATCTAATGCCATATAAATTAAAATGTTGATCTAATGCAATATAAATTAAATTTGCTTTACCGAGAATCTAAGTCTGAAATCCGAAGGGTAGATTAATATGATTTCAAAAGTGAAATGCTCAGAATTGGTGTTAATGTCTATGTTAATGATAATAACTACACTGGTGAAATAACAAAGAGTTGTACTCGTATTAAAAGCATCTTCTCTCTTCTCTTATGTAATTCTTTGTATAGTTGAATAAAGGAATTTACGCAGTAAGAACAACATTGTTAGACAAAGAGTAAGAGGTAAACTATTTTCTTTCGTAATGATTAGTGGCTAAAATAGAATTAATCAAGTATTTATTAGGTTTTTTATAGAACGTATAAAATACTATGATTCATTGCAAGTCATTGCAGTAAAATAAAGCGTATTTAATTTTAATATTATTTTAGGAGCTACTGTACATAGTATGAAGCCTACGATAAAATTATTAAATTAACGTATTCGCGTAAAATGTTGATTGGGCTTATGCGCTCAACAACATCGGTTTGATGTTGAACGTGAAAGCCTGTGAACCATTTTGACATCATGCCTTTTGAGCTCCTGTAAACTCAGCTGGAGTATGAACATGTATACTCACGTGCAATTTAATTGAAATTTCGACAGTAGAAATATTGTACATTATATTATATTCGCTTTTTCGCCAATATATGTATACCTACTCTAAGTTTTTGGCGAAATAAAATATGTTTTCTTTTTTTCTTTCTTTCTTTCTTTGTAGTTCATGTCATGGCGTAGTAAAATTCAATTTGCCATCTTACACGATATAACAAGACGGAAATGGCAGAATGGTATTTTTTAAGAAATTGATTTTATTATTATTAAATGAAATAAGTAAATATCAACTTTAGTAAACGTAGGAAGGGCACACAAATCATATAATGGAATATTTATGATATTAACTTGTCGTATTACCATGCAGCGGTACCGTTGAATGGACTCCATTTGTTTAGGCGCCTTATTTAGTCCTCGGTTCGGAGCAAATTAACCTCTGCCGCCCGAGTATACTGTTCATTGTAAAGTACATAAGTACGTTAATTACATGGCGTTACAATTTATAAATTTCAATCTATTCATAGATTAATAACTGGGAAGCCTTTACTATAAAATTAGGCTGAAGTTATTTTGAGAAAAAGCCGCGAGTACGTCATATTTTTAATGTTGTATATTCACATTCAGTAAGGACCGTCCTTCCGAAATGACGCATGTACAGGCAAAATATATATAATAATATGTATACCATTACCGACAACTGTTTCGCCTCGAAACAGGCTTAACGGGCCTCTTTAGGCTTATAACTTCCACAAGGGTTACAACGTGTTTCATGTCACCGTGTAAATTTTTTCTAGTATATTCGTAATACTTGTTAAAGTTATATAAATACCACGCCGCTCTCACTTATGCTTTGTGCCGTAGAAAGCAGGATTTACAACAGCGTGAGCTAAGCCCATCAGCAGAATTATCCCGAAATGGAAAAAGTTGCCAACAAATATTGGACGGAACCCTTGCCGACGGCTTACAACTCTATTTACATTTGAACTGAGAATAAAGGGATATAATAATCGACCGTGGCGTCGTGTCCCTCAAATTATAACACAAAAGCACCGATTAAATATAAACGGCTACATACTGCTAATATACATAATAATAATCTTTATTTCAATCAACATGGCCATAGAATATATAGATATTAAGTTAAATCATAAATTAAATATTAAGTTAAATCATATTAAATAGTTACATATTAAAAATATTGTAATGTTGTCTAAATTTATTTATTTGTTGTCTAGTACAAATTTTTACCTGTACTAATAAGATTTTCAATGAAAATAATTAGATGTTGTCCAAAATTATCGTGTTTTATTTTTTATTATTTGCTCTGTCATATGCTCTTGTCACAGATATGTGTGTGATTCTTCTCACAGTTCTAAAAAGTGGTAATGAAGGAAAATATCGAGCTTTTATTGAGCCTGAACTTCTTAACAGCGTTATGTTGAGCGAGATTTAGCGAGCGTCGCAAGTGAGTCTTGGATCGTTTCACTTCGAGTGTCGGATATTTCCAAACCACCTTAAAAGTTAAAAAAAAATGTTATGTGATGACAATAAACTTACGGACACGAGTCAAAAAAACGCGCTAATGAAAATTTCTCGACAACTGTTTCCTAAGTGAGAGGGAACAGTACACAAAATTGGTAAACCTTAATTATCAATTTCATTTAAAATTCGCATCGCGGCTTAATCCCTTTCTTATTTTATATCATATATAGATTGGTACATAGTCATACAAGTGTGAATGTGTTCACGCGCGTTTCGGTACCTGAGGCTTCAATATTTTCGTATTAAAGTGTAGGTAGTAACCGCTCAATTACTTATTTTTAACCATGCAATTATGAAAAGTACCAATAAATTAATACTGTATCGTTATTTTATAGACATATATAAGGCGATTATCTAATACATTAGTGTCCGACAACTACTATTTATTTATTGAATTACTCGCTAAACACTGTAAAATTGGTGGAAAGATTAAAAATACTTTGCGGCTGATAGACGTTTAATTGCGCGCTATCTGTTGTCAAACAAAGATTACTTGACAATTTGTGAATAAATGTAGGTACATATTGTGTGCTTTGTATAACGCTGTATTTATTATTACAGTACCCGCTATTTACCTATAAAAGGGTAGCACGTTATTAAACATTCCAACAGCCAAGTACAGAGCATCTAATAGTTGTTGGCAATGTTGGCAGTTGCAATATTGGATAAATGGGAATGTTAATAATACAGAACGAAACAGTAGGAGAGTAGATACTAAGTTATGAAACTTACTGGTTCTAATCTTCTCACGATTTAATTCATCCGTATGTCTGAGAGTATATATATATATATATATATATTATAGAAGTTACTTTCGCGGCCACGTTATGGGATACTTTTTACGCCTGTATAATATCGCATTTTCTCGACAAAGTACGAAAACAGGCTTAGGCTAAAATTGAACGAAAACTGTAAATATACATATTTTGCCAAATTTGTTACGCTGCTACATAATTTATTACCGCATTGTATGTATATTTAGGAGAATTTATTCTTATGTCTTATTTTTCTTTATTTCCTTTTATGTGTATGAAGGTATACATGTATTCCATTTTCATGGAAAGCTACAAAAACTGTTGTTAAAGTCTCTGATTCAGCGATAATAATATAAACGGAGAGTTAATTAAAACCCTTCGCTCTCTAGATATCTGAAAGGCTAGAGGTCCAGATGGCGTCCCAGCCATTGATTGTACTCAAAAATTGTGCACCCGAGCGGTCTCCTGTACTAACTTGCCTGTATCGCCTCTCTCTCTCAAGTCCGAGACGGACCCTAAATCTTGGAAGCTCGCGAATCTACTACCTATTCACAAAAAGGGTAATCGTGGGGACCGTTCAATCGATACATAGTATGCAGCCGGATAAACGTTGCGAGGAGTACAAACCCTTTGAAGAAATCTGACATTAATGTCAAACGGCCACTGTTTCTTCAGAACGCTACGCATGTATCTGACTTAGTCAAAGGATATTTGGAATTCAGTTTCGTCGTGCTTCAGAGAGCGCAATCAGTCTACTGTTCAGGTTTTTTTTTTTATACTTTTGCCAATTGCGTAAAACTTACTAGTGTAATTTCGCGAAACTTTCACGCAACAGGCAACGAGCTTCCATACGGATGCTATCATGTAAAAATAACGATAACCAAAAGTAGTATATTACTGGGTCGTATTATGAAAGCCATCGAAACAATTCACAATTATTCGAATTGACATTAGAAATATAATAATCCGAGGAGCAGTTGCTAAATGTGTCAGTATATTTTATCACATGACATTTTTTAAATTTAGAACGCAAGTCCCTTTCGGGTTATAAATGGCAAGAGCCAACGAGTTTTGGCTAACTCCGGCTTGTTATTTCCACGCTATGTTTGTTGAAAAATCGTGTTGGATACAAAATTGCACGTAGATAGCAACACGTAATGTACATACAAACCCGCATAGTTGCGGCTCGCGTTGTAAGCAGTCCATCACAAAGGTATGCTTTTGTCCAGTAGCGTACCGTAATAACTGCGATTTATATTTTCACTTTGTTCAGTACGTGAATTATCGGATCGGAAAATTACAAACTGCACGTCTCTTTGTGAGCTATTATTGTCTGGAGAGAGTGTTTCACAAATTTACGTAACGTTATACTTGTTGCACCTAGCTGTTTCTGAATTCGGGAATACTATATTTAGTAAGTTATATAACAGAACTTCTAATAATTGTCCAGAGTGAGATGAGAGTACAACATAATATCAATTTTTATTTCTAATAATAAGCTTATACGTATGCTACTTTATACAATTGTATCTTTAGAAATAAAGAATTATATACTGCAGCTTCATCTAATTGAGAATTACAATAAGGTGAAAAGCACGTAAACTTTCTTCAAAGACAATTATGTGTGACAAGTTTCAATACGATCATCCAACTCGTGACGAAATCTATCGATTTCGGATATACCAACATCCACTTTGACGAGTATACGGGTGTAGATTTTGTATCGTTGCCTGTTGTATTGTGCATTGATTATTATGCATTGTCGATTGCCTCATAGCTGGTGGACCGCTAGTGGCAAAATTTCCGGAACGTTTTCATTCTTCAGATGGCACTTTACGCAGTGATCCCTCTTATTATCAGGTTAAGTACATAGTAAGTAGTTTCTGACTGACCGCCTGGCCACTAAGCGTTATCTCCATAATTCATTTATATCTTCATCTCCATAATTCTAGGCAAGTATGGTGAGGAAAACACACGCTTATTTTAGTAAAAATTCAATATCCATGTCTAGCAATATGGTATTAAAGAGCTTGCATTTATAATTACATTTTAATTAAATTAACAAACTTGTTAAAGACATATGAGCATGATTCTCGCTCGGTTGAACAAAACTGAAAAAAAAATTTAAAACACAATGGAACGACTCCCCCGTCTAGTACACTTGCAGAACAACGAGAAATTTCAGCATACATTGAAAATATCCGATTCAGAAAAAGCGAATGAAACAAGACTACAGAGAATTGGGTTCGACAACGGTACCTACGTGTAACATAAGAAGTGGCTAAAAATAAACCAGTGTGCCGTTTCAAATTGTATACTTATATCTTACATACAAACATACATTATGTGAATGTACAAAAAACAGCCAACGCCTTGTTAAGGTATTTGTATAAAAACGACGTTGTATAAAAACGAAAATTGTTACATATTTTACGGTACAACATATTTTTATGATTATGTAGATACTACATAAGGGAAAAGTAATTCGATTCGTGTATATATGATTTCTTCTAAAATTATTCACCGAAAGAAATTAATCAAATTTATGAATTCGTCCAAAGGTATTTTCAGAATCTCGAATTTATTTCGGATCGTATTACTGTAATAAAGGTGAAGAGCAATTGGATCTGCAAAGCAAGAATTTTATAATGGGCGCTGTTTCGGTTTTAATGTTTACATTACTTTTTAATATACGGTACAATACTAACATATGTATATTATATTAGAACAGTAATTAATTTTGGACAACCACACCAAATTAAATTTATGTATTTATTATCTATACCCTTTATACTATAAAATAATGTTGAATTTCGATGTCCTCATAAAGTACGGGCTCATAATACATTGAATCATACATATGTATATACATAGTTACGTTCGTGACGGTACGTACCTATAACTTTTTTCCGTACCCAAAAATGTTTCACTTCAATACGATGCATCGTGGAAGTCGTGATTGTGATGCTATTGTTATTGTAATGATAGGTAATTAAGTGACATTTCAATATTCTTACGAATGTAGGCTTCTGCAACCAGAACATGTTTGAAAACTGTACCGCAGTAAATGAATATAATGAATAAATAAATTAGTTCTTTGAATAATTCGAAAATATAAATGTTCTTAGCATGAAAGCGATACTATTGCATGTAGCTTTAGTTAATAGGCATTCAACTTGACAACTAAAACTTCTAACTATATCTTCAGTTTAGGTTTCGGAAGCATCGCTTTCAATTAATGATTTTGGTGTCTGCTACAGATCTAAATGGATTCGGTTATTTAGTTTACTTTGCGTTTATGCCTGATATATATGAAATTAGAAAACAAATAGAACTATCGCTCATAGCTTATATAGATGATCTGAACAAAAAAATTCCATCCGTGGCGCGTCCGTAATTTGGTCTTTGAAACGTTCGAGGTGTGAATTCTAACATGAGCGTTATTCAGCGGTCCGAGCTAATATTACTGCGTACGAGGGTCCGGAAACAGTTCACAAGACACATAACGTCCACGTTAAACATCAAATGTTGATAATTCGGAAATGTCTACTCTGTTGGAAGTTTAATTTCTCGAGGACGTAGCTTTACTAACACTTCAAAGGCATTAAATTACGCTATAATATTTCATTGCGTGTACATTAATTATTGCATGAATAACCAACAAGGTCAGTGGAGTATTTCAGTATCTACTGTACTGATTTACTTTCATACTGCGCGGCATGATAGCGGCACTTTGCATTGTATTTGTCTTTTTGCGTCCCACTGCTGGGCACGGTTCTCTCCCGCAAGATAAGAAATACGACGGAACTTAAATATGACGCATTTGGAAGAATCGACGTTTTTCTGTAGTTAGCTATCAAAAACTGGGATAAAATAAACATCTATAATTCCGTACTGGTTTTTGTATGGCGAATTACATAATATATATCAAACAATTCTATATATATATATTTTTTTTTCTCCCTGGAAATAAATAGGTGCGCACAAAGATGGAACGTAATAAAATCACAACTCAATTAACTCGAACGGTTAATTCAGTATTGAATATTAATAAAACACTAAAAATGAAGGACCAATATTCCGCGCACCTTTGAATGCTTAGACCCTTATGTTAGTTTCATGAGTATTCAACCCTCGTCCTTTACGAGAAACCTTATTCAGAATCGAAGGTCGTTGTGAGAAAATTAACTAAGTTTACTTCAAAATTTAATTGTAATTAATTCGATATTTCAAAGGAGAATGCCTATTCTTCATAGGATTTTGGCCTTAAGTGTACACTATAAAAATGACATGAAAATGCTAAGATATTTCTTTTTCTCCAACCTATTATTATATGCCCTGAATAGTGATCTCAAGGAATCAGTTGGAAAAAGGTTGGAATTTTAAAATTATAAATGTTGTTTATTTTCCTTAAATGCAGTGTAACCATATAACTCACATTAGTTATCAGGTTCTACATACATAGGTATAATGTGTCGATGATTATCTA
>DWEM01001580.1:0-13903 GCA_018245935.1 Agara belti belti | reverse complement strand
TAGAAAAATCCAACAGTACCCGACCCGGGATTTGAACCCAGGACCTCCCTATCGGCAGTCGCGCTAGCAACCGCTCGGCCAACGAGGCAGTCAATTAAATAATTTACTACTTAATTCACTTCTTAATTTAAATATCACTCGCTATAATAAACGCTGTAGGAAAACATCGTGAGGAAACCTTCACGCCTTAAAGGTGTTCTAGTGTATTTAATATTCATGAGTGTGCAGTCTACCAATCCTTGACCAGAGCGGTAGACTATGGCCTAAATCCCTCTCACTATGAGAGGTGACCCAGTCCAGCAGTGGACCAATAAAAAGGTCGAAAAAATAACTTCATTTACTAATTATACCTGTTGTCTGTTGAATGTAGAATATGGATCAGATCACCCGCCCTTGTGTGGATATGTCAGGGCACGTAGTTACTAAGTTTAGATCGGTATAAGCAGATTTAAAGTTGAGAATTTATTTGAACGAAAAAACTGGTGACTCTAAAAATTTTCTTTTTTAAAAAAGGAACACGGCACGCAACCTGGGAGTAAGTACTTTTATTTTTTTTTAATTCTAATTTTCAATGACATTTTCGGTATTTACTTACCATTTCAAGCGACAGGCAGTCATCGAGCAGACCGTTGGTTTTATTGTCTATCTTTTGTAGATAATTGTATGACAGATCCAATTTTCTGTAAACAAAAATATTTATGTACAATTAGTGAATGAATTTAATGGTAAACTACACGTGAAGAAAAGCCACAACGCATGCGGTAAACCTTTTAATGGTTGACCATATTCAACACTTAAGCCTACAGACATTCAATTGAGACATATACCTGATCCACCATATCAAAAATTAATTGTTCAGACCAGGTCAGTTTAGTGATAGAAGTCATATGCACTGCAAGTGATGTGAAACTTCAAACAAGGATATATAAAACCTCACCGTAAAGCCACTAGGCCCTTGAAGGCCTCGTTCGGTATTTTCCGCAGCTGATTGCCGCTCAGGGACAGATGCAACAGCTGCTGCAGGCCTTCGAAGGACCGAGGCGAAATGCTGGTCAACTGATTGTGTGACAAATCCAGCTGGAACGTAGTCGGCAAATTGCCGAAAGCGGACTTCGAGAGCTCTGTTAAGTTGTTATGCTGAAAACAAAATGAATAATCATAACGGTGTAAGAAAATAGCTCACCCAAGAATATAGGTAGCCACTGCTGTAAAATAAGAATACTTTCCAGATATTTCATTGGCAAAGTCTTAACAAATCTTTCAGCTACGTTGGCATAACTAAGACAGTATGGCACAGTGTACAGAATTAGCCTCAACGGGAACTGGGTAGCAACAATGAATAAAATTTGGTTACCAAAATATAGTACCTATCCATTGTCTATCATCAGAATATCACAGATGAATCACTGACCTGCATATACAAGTACTGCAAGCTGGTGAGGGTGTTGAGGGCCTGCCAGGGGGGCGCGGTGAGCCCGTTGGCGGTCAGGTCCAGCGCCTGCAGCGTGAGCAGGCCGGAGAACGCGTCCCCGGCGAGCCTGTCCGCGAGCTGGTTGTGCGACAGGTTGAGCCGCAGCAGCGCGTTCATCGCCGGCCACGTGTTGATGCGTATCTCCGTCAAATTGTTGTACGCAAAGTTCAGTTCGCTGAAATCATCATCATCATCATCATCATCATCAGCATCATCATCATCATCGTCATCAACAACATACAATCACGCCAGGTCCCCAACGGGATAGGCAGAATGCACTGAGTGCCAAATATCTCTGTCCTCACAAACTTGACGTGCTTCGTCTACATTCATCACTGAACACATAATTGAGTAAAAACAATTATTCTACAGCAGTCTTTCTCAAAGCGGGCGATAATACCTGCTGGTCGCTAGAGTATGCATGTGTATCCTTTTACTTTTACATTCAACGCCTGCCACAAATTCTCCTCATCCACCCAGGGTTGACTGGTAGTAGATTAAGTTCGTCCATTGTTGCTTTATGTTTTATAAAGATGCAATGAAGAGGGTGAATAAATAAATGAATAAAATAAAAACTGAGAGAACTACAGCACCTCTTCATGCAATTAAATAGCAAACATAGTAGAGACACACAGGAAAACACGCCGAAGACATAAGCTAAGAATATTGCAATGATAGTTTCTGTATGTAACTCACCCTAAACTGATGGGTATCTGCGGGATCCTGTCCAGCTGGTTGTGGCTGAGGTCGAGCAGGCGGCAGCTGGCCAGCTTGGCGAGCGCGCCCCGCGACGCTTCCCGCAGTCGGTTGTGGGATAGGTCCAGCTCCAGCACGGTGTGGATGGTGCCGAAAGTAGACGGCTTCAGCTGCTCCATTGAATTGTAACTTAGGTACAAATATCTGGAAAAAATAAGATGACAACCACCGTCAGCTTAATCATGGGAGAACCCCAACCCAAACCCAAGATATCCGATATGACCTATTCGTGCGGTCCTGTTTCCGAACAATACTGACAAACTATCAGCGACTGTAACAACAACTAATAGTATTAAACGACTGGCATTAATCTATTTATTTTTAACTAACCTACTAAGAAGCAAACTCAACTGAGAAGTCCCGGCAAGGTACTTAACCACTTACTTATTTTTAGGTTTTAAATGTTATTAATGACTAATTGATTATATTTATTGTTAAGACTAATTGGTGTTAAGATTGCTTAAAACGTATGTGTTAGTGACCCAACACGGTTACTGGAGCAATTCTTTAGTATAAGCATATCTTATAACTAAAAGTATGTAATTAAAAACTGGTCACCTCAAGGAGAACAAATTCTGGAACACAGCGTTAAATATCTGACTGAGGTTGTTGTGGGAGATGTCGACTGTATGCAGCTCGTACAGCTTGGGGAACGCCATCTTGGGAATCACTTCGATTCTATTGTGAGAAGCGTTCAGCACTCGGATGCCGGTCATGTTTTGAATGGGAATCTGTGGACAGAAGTGTCTGTATACATATCGATGTGAAACATCACATTTTTATCACTTTTAAACTGCCAACTATGTAACTTAACCTCCACAAGAGAAATATTTTGATCTATCTTTGCCCCTTCATGTTACAAGTCGAGCAAGTGGGAACATCGGGCTAAATTCATTGACAACGTCAAGTGAAAAAGCGAATACCTGTCCGAGGTCGGTGAACTGGTTGTACGAGACCTGGAACTCGGACGCGTAGCTGTTCTCGTCGAAGGCGTTCTTCTCGATGGCCGCCAGCGCGTTGTGGCTCAGGTCGAGCAGCGTCATGTTGTTGCAGTTCACGAACGCGCCGGACTCGACCGTGTCCAGTGCGTTGTGCGATATATTCACGACCGCCAAGTACAGGTCGGTGAACGCCTGCTTCTCTATTATCTTGATTCTGTTCTCCGCTAGGTTTATTATCTGTGATTTTTTTTTATATACATATTGTGTGCTTCGCAATGTTATTTATGCAATATGGCAAGGTTTATTGCGGTTATAAGATGATTTTGTGCAACAAGTAAAGTAACAATCGTATTATAATAATAAAAATCATACTATAATAATATGCATACTATAATAACATTCATACTATAATAATATTCATACTATAAAATAATATTCATACTATAATAATTATTGCTGTATGTGTACACAAACAAATATGATATTGATTACATGAATACTAGCCAAACCTCACCTCAGCGTAACGAACTTGCTGGAACATCTGGAAGTCGACTTTCGTTATCATGTTCCTCGCTAGATCCACGGTGCCTATGCGGGTCACCGCGGCGAACGTGCCGCGACCCACGTCCGATATCATATTATCCTGGAGGTACAGACGTCTGGAACACATTCATTAATAAATAGTTAAACATTAATGACATTTATTTGAGAAATGTCTATATTTAGCTCAAGGGTGAATAGGGATCTTCTCAAAAAAAAAACTCTTTGTGCATCGATATAAAGTAAGGAGTACTGAAGGTGGCTTCCCACTGTGAACGATTCTGCTGAGTATTCACACATGACCTTCGACCATGTACAACCTCGCACCGCACTGTGGCTCTCCCAACAAGTTCCAACAAGTGATAGAGAAACCTTTAAGTTAGTTAGATACGCATTTTAGATATAACATAAGATGGGAAGCCATCTTAAGCAGTTAATCTCGCTACAGTATGGTCCATTTTCTATTATAAAGTTCCTACCGCAAAAACCTCATTCCTCGGAAGCTGTTCGTGTCCAGTTTCTTTATCTTATTGTTGTCCAAATGTACCACTTTTATAACTGTGTTCCTTGCAAACATGCCTCTGAAATGGATAAATTAAAAAGCCAATTAATAATTGTACAGACAAATTATACTAACAGTGATATGACAGTATGTATATCGGTTAGTTACCTAGTTATTTTTCATATAAGCTTTCATATGGATAACCCTTGTAGACCCCGGGCCTATCAAAAACACGCAAACTACGTCCATTAAAATATCTTAGTTTTTACTTTGTTACCTACTTCTTATCTATCTTGGTGAAGAGAGAATTGAATGTTGTTATTGCATTTTATACCTTTTTAATATTAATAGGGGTCATAAGGAATCAATGTAAGCTTAACACACCTGGGTATTTCCGCGAGTTGGTTGTGACTGGCGTTGCACCAACCAAGCTTGGTCAGATCTCCTATGTGGCTACCGTCCAGCTTGGTTATATTGTTGTAACTGAAACGACATCATGATCATAAACAATCGAATTCTCATTTATTAACGCATGCAGTGTTATAAAATCTCGTGTTATAAAATTTGCCACTTGTATTTATTGATTGATTGATTAAGTGATTAAATGATTAATTGATTGATTGATTGACGTACAGCACTAGCTTATCATGCATGCATTGTCATGTAGGAGCGAAACTGATTATAACCGGTCAGATTAATGAATATCCAGATCATAATATTGTAACAATGATTTTATCACATCAATTTCAGATCACGTTGAGATGGACTGGCATAAAATGATACCGGAGAATGAGTAGAGAGAGACAGACTGCACGTTGATGAATACTTGCCTTAGGTCCAACACCTCAGTATCGCGCAGACCCTTAAATTGACTCCTTTTGAGTGTCACCAATCTATTGCCGTGGAGATCTAAGGTTTTCAACTTTTTGAGGTACTGAAACGAAACGACATAGATACATACACGAGATGCTCAAAGTGACAATGTGGTCTAAATTGTAATGGTTGACTTTATACTGGTTGAGTTGATAACTTAATAGTTTACACTTGCGGGGGCTGATAAATAAACAATTATTTCGTTCTGTGCATAATCTACTTCGGTTTTCTTTATCGCGATGATGAATTGTGGTTTCAATTCAAAGTTCAATTAGGTGAATGGCAATAATATTAACCAACAAGTGTATTTTGATTCGCTTACGAGGGCGGAATCTTCGATGCATGCTAAACGAATGATTTTTAATGGGCCGCAGTATCTTTCAAGGAATGCACTAGCACCATCCATTTCTAGGGCAAAGTTGTCCTAATATTATTTCTCCTGGTATCCACAAAAAGCTACGGACCTTCCTACGTCTTTGTGTTGCATCATCAATGATTATACCTGAAAAGCTTCAACAGCCACGTCGGAAATCATCCCATTTATAAGATGCAGCCTCTCCAACCGGCCGGCCGCTTCGCTGCCGGCGAATATGTCTTTACCCAGAGATTTCATCATATGACCATCGATGGACAGTATTGACAGGTTGCCTAGGATCTGAAAAACCAGGTATGTGTTATAAGTTATTTTTTTAATGTTAGGAGAGTAGCGAACGAACTGGCAGCAGTCACGAGTGGCCGCTCCCGCCCTTGGACACCTGCAACCGACCTCTAATCGGGCTGTAGGTATGGGACTGTTAGTGTGAATTCAGTTAACAGGTGTTGATAAGAATTAGTTGGTGAGGATTAGTTAGTGACAGGATTGCAGAAATGGAACTGTTAGTATAATATTAGTCCAGCTAGAATTTGTTAGTGTGCAGTGCAGTGCAGTTAGTATTAGTTAGTGTCCGACCTATCAGAGGTCTGTCACAGATGCGTCACTACTCTTGAGGTGCGAGATGGTCACCACTGGTAAGTTACAAAATGAGGCTTAACAGGCTTAATAACAGGACTGCAGGAATCGGACTATTAGCGGCTATTGGATATATATCTTTTTAATTGTCTCACCTTAAAGGCCTGCTTTGGAAATTCCGCAATTCTCGTATTGACCATGTATATCTCCTGCAAGGTTTTGTTGGTTCCGGCGAAGGCATATTCATCAATGGTCTGAATTGGTGCGTCTATTATGTGGAGAACTCGTATTGTTGAACGATGGAGTAGTGGGCCGAATAAATGTGCTGGAAATATAATTGAATATCCATAATTAATGTTATTAGATGCCTATAGTTTTCCTGCTAATGCAGTTCATCTACCTATTACTCATGCGTACTATTTAAACATTTCCCGGTCAGTATTTGAATCCACTATTTCCTGTATTTACAAAAGTATCAGGAAATACCAAATAAATATATATATATATATATATATATATACTCATATAATTACTATATGTGTATACAGGTATATGTATAATTTCTTACCGATTTTAACTTCTTTCAACACAAGACGCTCGATGGGTAGCCCTAATCCCGCTATATTCCCTAACCCAACACTCATGACCGCCAGCCCTGTATTCTCGCAACGAATGAACAGACCAGCGTCCGTCCCTTTATCGCATATGCAAGGATACAACAGATGGGATTCTGTCTGTTTTGGACACGTGTATAAAGGCCCGGGAGGTATGTATTCGGTATACGATACTGGAAGTATCGTTGCCAACGCAAAAAATATTTTAACGAGCGTCATGATGTTCCGAGTTTCGATATTTTGACTTGTTCTTTGATCTGAAACAATTGATAAATATAGGGTATTCACTAACTTATTCACAGTGGCAAAACAGGGTAAAAATACATAGAACGAAAAAAAATTACTTAACTGACGCTACAACAAAAAGAACTAGACATTATCAAATGCCATTACCCACTCAATCCAATAAACTATTACTACATATTACTGTTTAATTTATGTTTATATTTAGGTCATACTAAATATATAACATTTATTTGTATGTATGAGTGTTGTTTTTAGGCTTATGGGAATTTACAGAACTGCATTAATAACAACTTAATAACATACAGTATCATTATGATAAGTGAGCTGTCAAAAACTATTTGTATTTCCCCATGACATATAACTTATCAGCATTGTAGTATAATTTTCCCCACAAAAATTATTATTGATAACATATAGCCTAAATAAAAAGAGGATTTTACACGGTCATTTAGTTATGATCTGGTTTCATGCTACTGGCCCACACTGGTCCTGTCCTATAAGGGAGGATTCACCTATGTAGCTATAATGAGTAGGTATAGCTAACTAGTAATATATACATATATGTATAAAATAGATGTACAACTTTCAATTTGTCTGAAATGTTGTGTACTGTGATATAGATGGTGGCACTTTTGTTCCGTACTTGACACTTGAGGGCTCTATTTGATCCACAGAAATGTTATAACATTTATAACATCTCTAAGGTGTGCAGGTTTCCTAACAATGTTTTCCTTCACCGTTATAGCCAATGACATTCGAATTTTAAGATATGAAAGGCACATAACAAATCAAAGGTGCGGGCCAGGATTGTTTGCCATGTTATACTAAGGCTTATAGATTCTGTCAATATCAGCCTGCAGTCACTTGCTTACAAATCAAGATTTATACCTATTACATGATGTATAAAACAGTCTAGGAAATATTTTTTTTTCAATCTTCTGCTTCCTATTATTGAATGTAAGCTTAAATATATTTATGTAAGTTCTTTTAATATCCAATTAATTAATTAAACCATCCTTGGTTTCATGATAAGCTTTTCTGCAAAGGGTATTAAATTTTACTAGAATTTTACTGGACATGCTGACCAATGTTCTATTAAAGGCTACATTTATACCTTCTTTCAATGAAAATAAATAAACATTTAGAGGTGTCTCCCTTTATCTGTTTATTGTAATACAAATGCATGCAAATTTTCGAAAATATTTATATTTTGAACCAACAATTTGATAACAGCTAATTCGAAATTTAAACAGATAATTGTTTATATACATACATTTGACTTTTTCCAATATTCAAGGCTGTTCGATGTTAGGAAGTGTTGGTAGGAAAAAATAACTTGCAATGTTTTGCAAGGCCATCGAAAACCTGTTTTATATACGAATTATTAAACAGCCTATTAAATTGTCACTCAATTTACGACTTGTGGTCATTTGGTCATCACGGTAATAAATAATTATCTTACAATGTACTTATAATTTGTAAAGGCAAAGTTTTAAAACTTTTCAAGTTTAGTCATTTTAACTTTCACTTTGAATCAAATAGAGAAAAAAGCTTACCTGCAACTAATTCTTGGATCATTAGGAATTACAGCAAATCTTTTAGCGCCTGAGTAATGTGTAGCTCTCGTAACATAATAATTGCGCGATTTATTCCTGATTTCACTCAAAACATCATTTAAAAAACCCACCCCACCATCGTCAACTTGAAACTAACTGGGTTGCAATGTACTACACTACAATACATTTTCACTTTTTGACACTCCAAAAATATTGCCAGCAAGAAAATATAGCGTCATGCTATAAAAATAGTGAAATGAACTTCTTCAAATGTAATGCCACTGCTATTTTATTTAACCAAACGACACTGTTATTTTGCTTAGCAAATTTTTTTATTATAAAGAAACCTATTAAAATCATGTTGTCATTCAATTGTCAAAAAAAAAATGGAATTTAAGTCATAATTGACATGGTAGCTTGGATAAATTGTTTTAATGGCATTTGAAGCTACCATGAAATATTTTTTTAGTATCTTATTAATGTTTCGCCTCTATATATAAAAAGAAATTAAAATTTTCACTTTATTTATACAACCAGGACTATAACATAACAATATGGCACCAAAAAGGAAAAAAATGTGTAAAAACAGAAGTCGTTGCGCCCAAAGTGAAGGTGAACGATTTCACACTCAGGTTGAGGACATATTTCAATACAATTGGTGGGAGATATTCTGTTTTCCATATATTCTTTGTGGTAGATTCTGGGATTGCTGCGTGTCTCTAATTGCAGGGACAAATCAATGTCTTATATACTGGATGATTATACAATGGGTGATATGCAAAATCACCAGAGTAACCAGCCCTGATCCTGTCATGTTCCCTTACTACTTTTACATGTTTTGTCAAATCATATTTCTAAGTTTAGTATTTGCTGTAATTTGGATATGCTTTGGTACAGCCGTAATCATACCATACTTTGTAGATTTATTCAAAGCTCTCACTGATGCACAATATACGAAGATGTATACAAAACATCCTGGAAATGAAAATTCAACCACAATTTCATTTAGAAGATATTGTTTCAGAAAGAGTGATATTTTTAATAGTCCCGTAGATAATGAGTCTACTGTTTCATTCGCAAGTTATCCGACATATATAGCAATTATTTTTATAAATATTTTCATGTACACTGTAATATAAATCAAATTAAATAAAACGATTGTATAATCTTAAAATTCTTTTTTGACATTGTTTTTACATTTTTTGCAACCCTTTAATTGTTTCACTGCTGGACTCTGGTCTTCTCTCATAGTGAAAAAAAATTAGGGGTTAACGCTCGTTAGTAGTTGCCGCGACTGGTGGCCGCGATTAGTGGCCTAGTATGCGGCAGCGCTAAATGCAAACTAACTCAAACCACTGACGCTCCAAAGCCTCCTGTGTTAATGGCAGATAGTCTGGCACTGTGAAACGTGTCGCGAGCTGATAATCCAGAGGGGGGCAAGTTGATATATGGTGGGTAGGAAAATTATGATTTGTAGAACGAGCAATACGGCGATTGTATTATAAAAGGTACAAAGTCCAATGTATAAAGCTCCACGAGCTCTGATTTCATTACAACATACTTTAACTACCAAGAATTGAATCGATTAGAAAATATTAGCAGTTTTCGGTAATACTTTATTGTTATTTACCGCTATTATTTCCTGCATGAAATTACTGATCAATATTTACCTTCCTGCTTATACTAAGCCTGATTGAAAGAAAAGGTTTTATTTTTATAGTCTTTTTATTTTGTCACGTAATTTATTAATTTCATTTTTCATTATTGAACATATTACATAGATGTTATTTACAACATACGCTGTATTTTGACATTGGCAACACACATATAAAACTATTGTAGGTAGGTAACATTTTATTTCTTCTTTCTTACATGCTCAGCTGAGTGATCTGTCTACGTTAGTGCGATAGAGATTCAGTCCTCATTAGTCTGTGGACATTAGTTTACGTCAGAAAATGTCGGAGTGTCGTAGAATACTGTAATTTCACTATTTGCTTTTCCTGAGTATCTCACTACTTACGAAAACGTCCCTTTACGGCGTAGTATTGTGCAAATTCGTGACTGGAAATATTATTATACTATAACTACTGGTAAGTGCGCTTAATACATAAAAATTTCTTTTTTGAAAAGTGAAATTTCACGTAACCAACTTATCTTCGGTATTCAAATAATTTTTATATATTTAGTTTCTAAGTGCAGTTTTCAAGTATTTTGGCATGATCATTTATTTAATTTTAAAACATGTAATGCATGTAGCTATCCACTTTTCCTATTTCTACGGCTCATGGTTACTGTAATCGTTAATATTGCGTGTAGAGATAATATTCACAGTTATGTATTTACTTAAAGGTAATTTAAGGCGGAAATTAAATTTGAAAAATATCAACAGGAAATGTGAAGCATAAAGTGAAAATTGACTTTTTCTATGGCCCATGGTGTCTTTACTCTCTCTTTCGGTATTGACCTTGATTATTGGCACACTTAAACAGAAGTCGAATCTTTAGGTAAACAGTCTGTTCGTGCGTATGAAATTTTGATTTAAAATTTGATTGTTTACAATTATAGTTTTTTTTCAACTACATATTTTTTATTTATAATGTTAGAATTTTATTGTTTAATAGGCTTTCTCCTGTTTTAGCAAAGACTAACAATATAAATCTATTGATTGATAATTTGTACACAATTAATATTGATTTTTTATTGTGTTCATGTCCAAACTTAATTAAAACCTTCTGCCAAGAAAAGATAAAAAAAAAATTATATTAGGCCAAAAGCCATTGAAAAAATCCTTATCATTGTTAGCTAAAAAATTAAATTACATTTAATTACATTTAAAAAAAAATCAAATTCCAAAGTGTATTAATGATAAATTCTTACCATATTTTGGTACATTTGGCCGAATCTGTTTTTACATATTGAAATTGTATACCAAGTGGATTTCAAATTTTCTCACTTAGATTGCAATGAGTTTACTTTAGTTTTGAGTTTTGATGTTGATCTAACCTTGTGTGTATAACATTAAAATTAATTATTGCTGCATTTTTTCTAATATTCCACTGAGGGACACCAGTCTCCGTCCATTATGATGAAGAGATGATACTGTTGGTCTATTCCACCAAGTGCAAATCGCCAGACTTAACACGATTAAGAAAAAACATTAAAGAGAACTATTAAACTAGGCAGATCTCCTTGCTGTTTTCCTTCACCCTTCAAAGATCGAAATAATACTACAGCAGTTCAGAATTATAATGGTTCTTCACTGGAGATGACAAGATCTGCCACTTGTTGTTTCTTTTTTTATATATTTTTATCCGCTAATCTACTATCATATTTTAAATACTTTATATTTATATACACATATTTTAAATACTCTATATTTATATACACATACTTTCAATACTTAAGTATAAATGTTGCCCTTTCGAACATTATATTTAGATTGCCATATTCATTTAATTACTATTATAGTAAACACATTTTTTCATTTATTCAGGGGACAAGCACTATTATTATTTCCAAAGTTTTTTTTTACTAAAACTATTCAGGCACTCGTGACTCTTAAACTGAAACCATAACCCAGTCCACTTGGGCCCAGGTGCTGTTCTTCTGTGCTTTAAAAATATCGAGGTACGGTACATCCTGGTCGCCTCTAGAACAACCTTTTACTACTCTAACAATAATTTGGGTCTTTATATTTTGGATCTACTCTGTTTTAATATTTATTCCCTTCGTGAATGGCAACTAAAACAAATCTTCTATAACTAATAAATAATAAATAATTAATAAATAAATAAACAAATAAGTACTAATAATTAAACTCAATTTACACCTCTGACTACCTTACTCCGCTGTGTGAAGCAGAAATCTGCCGGTGTTAGCCAAGTCCAAGCCAATCATCCAAATAAGTCTACTGCTGGACAGAGGCCTCTC
Source organism: Agara belti belti (assembly GCA_018245935.1). Classification (NCBI taxonomy): domain Eukaryota; kingdom Metazoa; phylum Arthropoda; class Insecta; order Lepidoptera; family Hesperiidae; genus Agara; species Agara belti. The sequence goes on along the minus strand of DWEM01001580.1, from coordinate 1,525 downwards.
TTCACTCTTCAACCAGTTACTACCCACCGCCTTGTCTAAAAATCGTGTTCGCTGTAAAATCTCTATACAATAAGCAGTATTAATTAAATCCTCGATTAATACCTTTAACGGGCACTTGCTAGTCAAGTTCTACTAGTACAATATGTAATTCGTGTAATGCACACCTGTTCATAACAACCGTATCGTATATGTAACAATTTCAATTCAAGTCATATGAAGTAAGAGCCAGGTGCATACATCATTGAATTTTGTTTTTTTTACTATTAGCGGCCAGTGCTTGCATTCGCATGAAGTTTTCTCATCAAACTACTCACGTTTTTGTATTAAGTTGTTTGTTTTTTTGTTTATTTGTTTTTGTTGCGGAAAACATTATTATGACTACACAGTATAAAACAAAGTCGCTTTCTGCTTTCTGTCCCTATGTATGCTTAGATTTTTAAAACTACGCAACGGATTTTGATGCGGTTTTTTTAAATAGATTGAGTGATTCAAGAGGAAGGTTTATATGTATAATAATATGTGAATAATAATATATATCGAGGTGAACTAAACACACATTTTACGAAATTCAGGCATTCAGTAATTCAGGCAGAAGCTAGTATTGAAATATAAGTTTATGCTTTTGGTATTTTTTCGTGTTTCCTCATAATAAACTTTCTCAGAAATTCAATTAACCGCCCTATGAAAGGCGTTTTCGTTCCGAGTTCGAGTTCGAGATGAAAATTTTATGAAATTGTTGTTTTCATATCTTCATATTAATATACATAGTCCCATTTCCTAATAAAACAACAAGCTATGACTTTATTATTATTTAAATTTGATTACGTCATACAAGTATGTACTATCATCAGAAAAAAAATAGATATAACAATAAAGGAAAAACAAAGGTCAAATTTAGAACGGACTTATCGTTAAATATAGCAATTAAAATTAAAATTATTGTATTAATCGCTACGAATATTATAAATGTGACAGTAAATCTGTCTGTCTGCTACGCTTCCACGCCTAAACCACTGAACCGATTGTAATAAAATTTGGTACAGAGATAGATGTGACCTCGGGAAAGGACATAGGCTACGTTTTATCGCGAACAAGGGGTTGAAGGGGCTAAAATGGGACATGAAAGTTTGTATGAAAGATCGTCGTCGTCGAAGATAAAACCATGTAACTTTGTATTTAGGCAGTTCATAAGAAATAAATAAAAAAAAATCCTAGCGTTTTTGAAATTTCTACCTACAGGGGGTTCAAATCGGAGATGAAATTTACTATTTATATTAGAATGAAAACCCAAAACAAATATGCTTACAGTAAACCACAGCAGTTTGTATCTGTATTATGTGCAATAAAATTATCCTAGAAAATGAAAATGCTACCAAAAGTCACTATTCGACGCGGACGAAGCCACGGGCAAAAGTTAGTACAGTAGAAACATATTTAATGCTGATAACTTATGGCAATAGGCTCACCACCTATTCCATTGTGGGACTTAAACGTAACTGGTGAAATGTGGGGGTGTACTACACTC
>DWEM01001579.1:0-13909 GCA_018245935.1 Agara belti belti | reverse complement strand
CGCACGCACGCACGCACGCACGCACACACACACACACACAAATCTTTCCTCTTTATAATATTAGTATAGATATAGATTAATGAAGTGGCAATGATAATGAGAAATTAAAGCATCTTTAAATTTAATAGGTTTAAATTATTGACTCTCACGTGCGAGGGAATCAACTAGCTGTCACATGTCAGTAACATTAGTAAATGGTAGGATCATTAACTGAGGAAAGTGGACACGCTGGGTAAATGGACTTAGGAAAGCATTAGCGCTGTTCATAGGTACAACGTGAAACTAGTTCAAAGCATGAAATATTAAAAGTTGTAAATGATCTGTTGGATCTCGTCAGAACTCTAATTTATAGTCGTTAAAAGTGTAAATTTTGTATATTTTAATTCTGGTGAATTATATTTATGAAAGCATTCGAAAACGATATTAATATTAAAACGAATTACTGTATTCGTTAACATTTTAACGAGGTTAAATTGTTCATCCGTCCACTGCAATTTATATTATTGGTTTCTGCAAATTTCCATTTTTAGTGGCTCGCATTTCCCTTCAGTAAATAATATTCCTAGACCGTATTCCATATGCTTACAAAAATAATGGCAGCAAATAACGGAAGACAGCGAATTATGTAAGAGCCACTGTGCACTAATTACGTGGCTCGAGGCGTCTGGAATCACTTCTGAACTAGAAAACCTTAACCTACTAATCATTAATCTTCATAAGTATTAGTCACATGTCTCATCGTGGAGCAGAGTAATGAAAGGTGGGAAATGCGGGTGCGCGCTAGATCAGTGGCATTTGTATACTGGAAACGATCAGTCAAATTAAGTAAAGTTAAGTAAACGTCATTGTAAACTAACACTGGATGGATGACGGATATTTCTTTACAAATTTAGTAGTTAATTCATTTGGATATTTGAATTGAAAATTTGATTGATACACCACCAAACCTCACATTAGTTCACTTATTCCAATGTGTAGTTAAATTACTCATTCGGCTCTTATGATATTATTGTGACATAACATTTATAGAAATGTCCATACTATAAAAATCAAACGAAGTCACTGCGATAATTAAAAATCAAATGCGTTGACGCTAATTATGATTGCTGATTTAATATGGTTTTGAAGCAGTTAAGAAACTTACATATGTATATGTATAAAACAAATTCTTACACATTTATAAAATTCATTATTAAAATTACAGCGGAAGTCAATTAATACACGATTATACAGAGGTTTAGATTAGAACCACCAGTTCTGGTAACCTGGCTATCTTAGCAAGCAAGTCTGTTTCTACAAATTTATATGCTTTTTTGTAAATGAATATCACTCCCTATACCGTTAAAGGAAACTTCGTGAGGAAACCAGTGTAAAATATGAGGAGCCGCATTTGACTTGCCTGATAAGCCTTAAAAATTCTCATTTTGAGACGAGACCCATGTCCAAAAGTGGAATAATGAAAATAAACAAATTTCAAAATATCACAATAAAATCACACGACTATTGACAACGGGTTCCTCGCTGTTAGTGACACAAGAGCCGTACGAGAACTGGCAATTACAAGAAAGTAATACTCGGAAACAACCAGTCTGACTGGTATTGGGTCCTGTGCCTTTGAATCCTAGAATGAGCTCGTATATTTATCCTCTAAGGTACTCTTGACCGAAATACTTAATTTGCATTTTAATTTTAGCGTCCATTCGTACAAAACAATCAACGCGGTGTGAAAAAAAAAAAACACTGTAATCTACTACAAATTACCGAGCAATTTTTTACATTTGAAACGACTCGCCGGAAATGTTTGATTAAAATTTAATAATACTCGTAAAAGTTAGTAATAAGATAAATCCTTTCACGCCGTACCAATCAACCGATTATCATGAAATTTTGTCTACACATTATCAAAGAGTACAAGACTATGAAACTATCAAAACTATGAAAATATCAGTTGTAAAAATCAGTTGTAACCTTTACAACTGGTATCAGCGGATCTGTTCAAACCGGGCTCCCTATCCGGGGCGGGCCTGCATTTAATAGTACCCCGGAGGACCAATATTAAAGTAACTATACTTCATATACCTATCTTCATCTGCGGAAATTGTTGCGGGAAGTTATGTGATTACTATTTAAAGAAACCAGTATAATTAACAATACCATTAAATAGAGCAATATAATAATTTTCTATAAAGTCCTAGTCGTATGTTCGAGTGTATCATGCAATTTTTATTCTAAATGCGAAGCTGAAAAAGAGTATTATGATATTTTAATTGAATAAATAAAACTTTTATCGTTTTCTTCGCTTCTGTACTTCGAAAGGTATGCATAATAGGCTGCGGTACATCTTGACGTCCAATGACAAACCTTGTTATAAAAGACGATCTTTGTATTTCATATTTTACCAAAGCCTAGTCTGGCAGTAAACTGTTCACTCCACACGCGCCATTTTGCTTTGACCTAAATCTATACCGGTGGTTTTGTATATGTAACTGTTTCCTTATTATTAATTCTTCAATTACAAATATCCATTGTAAATTCTCAAAGGCAGCGTCCGCCCTAAAACTGCCATTTACACCACAAATTGCCCCTTCTTCACTGAAAACGTAATATTGTTCGGCAGTGTCAAGATAGTAAAATATAAATGAAACTTGTCTGGCCTTTGTTTACCGAACGAAAATATGAACTATAACTAACAATAGTCTATTGAGTCTATTCTATCAGCGTAAAGGTACAATTGTCATTCAATTACTTTGACCCTTAGGTTGTTGAACTTATAGTTCAGTATTTAAAAGTATTTATGAACTAATAGGACTAAGTATGAAGCCATGAAACTGGAATATGACTATGAAAATATTGCTGCTATGCGACTGTTATAGGCGCAACAGTGATCATTTATCAGTCGAACTATGGTTGTAGAAATCACCCATATATAAAAAACAAAAATTCAGAATAATTTTAAATGAACATAGATGGTGCTCAGTATATATAAATAATATATTTCCTCCCAAATAATGATAATAAAAACTTCTTTAACTTTCAAGGTAAAACATTGTAACAGACAATTACAATAAAACCGTACCATTATTAAATACTAAAATAAAGTCCTTAAGAGGCAATTCACAGCTAGTTTTGAGATGCAGTAAAATACACATTAACTACTAGTAAGTAATTATACTAAGGAACAATAGTCAAAAGCAATATTAGTACATAAACACATGTGGATATTACAAAGACATTGCATATTGTAAAGATGCGACTAAACTGTGCGCTGTTTATAATACTATATAACGGGCCCGTTTGTATAGACTCAGAGACAAGTACTTGACGAGTTATTCTATATATTTTTATTACTTTCTTATCAATAACTTTTTCGTTACAAATCTTTAAGATTCTGCTTATACGAGTACTTGGATGGAAACGAAATTTAAATCAATAGTAGTATTTAGGTACGTATGCCTATAGGCAGTATATTTTTCAACCCTTTTATTGTTCCAAAGCTGGAGACGTTTCTCGATGATAAGACTCGTATCTTGGGGAGGGATATGAAAAGGGTTGCCACTTTATCACTATTATTGGTGATAAATTTTGAGGAATCTTAAGAAATATCGTCCACGTGCGTTCACGTATCACAACCCGTCCACCATTGCTAGTTTACATATCTCTAGCTCGAGAGACCGATATTCTGAGAAATGATCGGCTGCCATCTATCTGTTAAATGGACGCTAGGTGTCTGGGAGGTCCGACCCACCACTGCGCAGGTTTGTCAGTGTCATTACACCATGAAACATTGTCAATTTGTCAATGCGATAACATTTTAGACCGCATTTCCTGAGTTTAAACGGTTTGGCGGTGATCTTTGATGGATTGATAAACACGTAATATTGACATTTGTATGTGTTCCAATAAGTGGATTATGTCATTTATTACCACAATCCAATTTATTTTAATGTACATTTAAATAGAGATGTAATGACTGGGAATTCATTAAAGAACTTATAATGTCCGAGAATAGTGACACCTGTGTAAGCCTATGCCCGCCAACGTCGTTGTATTGTAATCTTATCCCCGACTACATACTCGTCAAGAAGCAAAATGACAGGACTTGAGCGCGAGAGTATAGAGAGCGCCGTTTTCTTCTCTCTTCTCTTCTTCTTAGCAGAAAATGAAATAAAATGAGAGTGAGGATGGGTAGCACTCTTGCAGTCTCCACTTGCCGTGGCTCGTGCGAGAATCTTCTCGAGTCGCGCTGGCGAAAGTGTATAGTCGGGGTTGTATACATATTCTACATGACTTGCGTAGCCACTAATAGGTGACCATCGTTTCACATTTGCCACCTCGCATCAATAACTATGTATACCCATTTGTTCATTTACGAGCATTTCGCACACGTGGACCTTTTCATAATAATAACACAAAGTAAAGATAATAAGCTGCATTTTCTCATACAGAATTCCCGAAGGTTATCTTCGTGTGCCGTAGCTAATCATGTGAACCAAGTGAAATCGAACACGACACAATGAGCCGTATTTTTGCAACATTGTGTGAGCTTTCTCTGTGATCTTGATAAGTGGTTTATTCCATTGGTCGGAGCCTCTTTTAATACTTTCATAACACGGTATCTCATAACTTAATTATTCCAATCGGTAAGATAATTTTATGAATCCAACTAATCTTTGGTTTCTTTACTACCTTTTTTACGTCTTACTACTAAGATCGAGACATAATCCAAAACCATTTTAACTACTGGTAGTAGTAAAAACAATAACATCAAATCTACAGGCCTTTTAGTCGTGTGGTTAAAGAGATGAAACTGACTGACTGTTAAAACAGTGCCCGTTGGTTCAATGCCAACCCAGACTAAATATTTGCGCTCCCGAACACATTTATTTGTTCCGTGTGCGTGTGTGTGTTTGTTATTTATGTTGTTTCTTAATCAACTATTGTAACATAGGGTTTCCTTTCAATTTGCAATTCCGTAACAATTTATCAAAACTGAACAACGACTAGGTACTTGGATTGATCGATTTGCAAAGTTTAAATAATTGAAACAAATGATTCTGTGTGAATCATTAAGTGATAGATGGAGGATGGCGGATGTCTAACTGGTTTCTGACCCAGCCCACGAGACTAGTCCAACAGTAATATTTACATTCAACCCACAGCACTATCCCTACATCCATCAAGTTAAACAGCAACAAATTGTTATTGATCGAACATTTATTATTCTTATTTGAAATCGAATACATAAGTATTTCACTATGAATCGGCTTCTTCGCGTCGATCCATTGAAATTCGTTTAATTTCCAAACGTGTTTGCAGTTGAATGTTTTTGTTAGCAGGCGCGCTTAGAGATGCGGGAGCGCAGCGGAGCGGTGCGCTCGGGCGGCGCGGGCTAGCATGGCCTTGCTGCTCGTGCTGCTGGCCACCGCCGCGGCCGCCGCCACGCTCGGCGACATTGCGCGACGAGACACCGGGGATGTCTTCACGCTTACCGGTAACGCCTCTTCCTAGTACGATCTAGAATTCTAGATTAACCTGTGCTTTACAAAATTGACCATAATTTGTATTATCGATAAAATTTGCGGATAAGGTAAAGAACATACATTCACAGTTGCTTTAATAAATTGCTACAATAAGCAATATAAATGTAAATGTAAAAACTAACCGGTCCGCATAGCAATTTAATGTCTTCTCTTCGTTAACCGCCAATACTATGAATCCGTCAATTTCAAGACATTTTTGTGTTTTAAAGGTGATGTTAAGAAGTCAACCGGGACGTTCCCATAAATCAGCTTTATCGTGTTAAATAAGATGTTGATGCCTATCTTTTAAATTTCGTCCTACGAATATGCATAACAACTACATAGATACTTTTATGTTCAGGGGAGAAATGCAGCGCAGCGCAATGCGCTGAGCACGGCGCGGGAACAAGTGCAAAAGAGCTGCAGGGGAACGGTTGCACGTGTTCCTGTCCACAACGAGCGCCACTGTTCCGAGAAGATCGGGAGCTGTGCGTCGACGACTTACCGGGTAATTGGCAGACCCAATGTTAAAAATTACTTTAAAGGTAGTCAATGTTCCAAAGTCCGAGACCTGCACTGAGTACATAACCTACGAGTTGATTCCATGCGTGAAACGTCGACATCGTCTGTCGACCTCTTACCGAGTAGTTTTCTGTTAAAACGCTGTAAAGAAGGCATTGAAAATATTTCACACAATTCATTACGAAATTCCAGGATATCTTTTCTCAATCTTTGCACATATAAGTATGTCGGGTCGAAACTTTCTTCTACTATTTTCACACGAAAAGCAAATAACTCGTCTCCTAACATTTTATTTCCTTTATTTCAATATGTACACTTAAATCATTAATAAGCCACATGTGACGTACCTAATTTACACAGTGCACTTTTAATACTGTACAGACTCGATGTTTTAGTCTGTAACATATTTGTTTTTACTCTGCTATAAACCTACTTGGACATATTTTATCGTTTATTTTTATTAGAAATGTCTACTTAATAAAATGTTACCGTATTATAGTTATTTTAGCTTCTATTCATGTCATCGGCCAACATAATATATTTTAATATCTATACTGTTAGTTTTAGCACATTCCTGTGATACCGGTCGGTTAATAAATTTGAATTTAATTAACATGAAGACGTAAATATTTGAAATATGTCGAACGTGTAAGTAACATTAATAAGCTTCTACCAACATTGGCCAACTATTCGCCAGATTGCATCGTTGGCTTTAATCTCTCCTAAAGTAGGTATCATTGCAATTTTTGGGCTCCTTACATTTCACCGGTTACGTTTGTGTTAGTCCAGTGTCACTATTTCCTCTAAATCCTTAAATAATCGGTCGCAAATTTCACGAAATCACATCAATTACCGCATTTAGTGACATTCCGAGAATTTGTAAGCATATAAATTTAAAACCGTTAACAGTATCCGCGGTCAATTCTTGAAAAGCTAAAGTATCGTACAAATCATATAAAAGTAATCTTAATTCCTTTACGAATGAGACATCTGTGAAAACCAAAAATGTTAAATCGTAAGAGCACTATTTAGTAGCGTATCAAATTTGACCAATATTTGAGTGTATAAGGATTTTAGTGGTCAAATAAATTACAGAATGCTCGTTGGCCACTTTCGGAACGGGTATCGGCTTGCAGCGAATCCCCTTTGTGTATCTACCGCTAAAGGGGCAGATCATTCATCCTTCCAGAGAAATCACCTTTCAAAGTAATTATATTTGTTTTATTATTTTTGTGTTAACAATCATGTTTACAGCTATAGTTATTTTTATGAAATTGGGTTGGATTATATGTCCATATGTATCTACTATTGTTACATTACTATAAATCATACTTCACAGATGTTAAAACGCCCATATGTGCGGTGTCTGGTGCCCAGTTCCTTACTCGAAAGGGTTTTTTGGACCTCCGTAACACACTTGATGCAGATGTACCATTTGGCCTTTTCCGCGACGAAGGCAGGACTTTCCTTCAGGTAAAAAAAATATCAAAATGAATCAATACAAGTTTTATTACTAGGACTGCAAATCAATTTGTTAATTAATACACATTATAATCTCTGCTAGAACAAGTAAAAACATCAAAGTAACATTTAACATTTTATTACTGGTAACGCAATTTCGGTCATCCATTACAGGCGCCAGTTAATCCATATAACTATTTGTTAAAGTTCCATATAATACAACGCTTGATATATCTACATATAATATTTATGTAGATACATACTACATAGATGTTGTTTTATTATGATTGTAGTGGAGCGGCGAAGACGATGTCCGTACACGAATGTCGGGGCGTGTTATGGTTGTACGATTGTTATGTCGCGACATTGCCGCCACACCGTCATCTCCGATGGATTTGCGAGGAGTGTTCACACCTTGCGTAGCTTTCCGAGTACAAGGAACACCTAAGCACACTAGTAGTAAGTCGAGTTTCATTATCTGCGAGTTCCATATACTTAATGGATAAATTGGGCGATTAAATTCTATGTATGATTGCAGATGTAACAGAAGTTCAATTTACACCTAATGCGCAGACTTCGCAATCTTCACATACGTCAGGATTAACAATCGCTGAATATATCGCGATTGGCATTAGTTCCTTACTACTAGGTCTGGTCTACGTTGCATCTGTCTTCCTCTATTTACATATTCGCAAACGTCGAAAGCCAACTTCTGAAGCAGGAAGTGGTAAAAGAATAAAGAAAATTAAAAAAAAGGATGGGACTGCTATCACTGAACGTGATATTATTCGAATAAATAATGAACGTGTCCAAGCCCTGCCATCGATTGGCGAAGATGATGGTATTATGAAGAAAAATCCCTTATTGTCTGTTGGGAGACAATTTCATGAAAATAAAACAAATTTTCCTAGTGATTCTGGAAGCAACATGTCAGATTCAGAAGACTTTGCTGACAGTAGCGCACGTAGTGAAGAAATTTTTTTCAATGTTGGTAAACTTATGTATTTCGAATCAGTAACATACATTTTATATAACGTTTGTAATATGATTATTATGTTCACAGTGTCAAACCACGTCAGCTATTGTACACCTGCGCAATGGAGAATTAAGACATCAAAACGACAATCTCGAGGTGAATCATAGAGATGAATCAAATATTGAACGCCTTCCTGACGAACATGTGTCTATTGTGGAGACAATAGACGATCGAGAAATCACAAGACCAGTGGGCACAACGCGGCGAAAGCTTTATTTCAATCCAGCTTATTTCGAACCACATTTAATGGCGGTATGTGTCAGTTAATATTTCATTCTCTCGTATCAATACGACATTATTGTAACAATACTTATTTTTATTTTGTTACAGAATCCCCCAGCTGCGGCTCTGGAATTCCTATCTAAAATACGCGAAGTCATTGCAATTGCTAAGCATAAGATGGAATCGAAAAGGTTTCAACCAGTTCTTAATCAAATACCGGAGGAAGAAACATATCCATCTAATGGAACTAGTATGGACCTTTACCAAGGACTGGGAAGCCAAAGGAGTGGAAGCGTAGTAAGCTTAAAACGAGAAAATAGCAGAAAAAGAAGTGTAAGCTGTTTAGGTTGCCCCGGTTGTCAGTCAGACAGTAGTAACGATATTCAAAATTTAGTCAAATATAACATATCAGCATGTTCTAATTGTTTAAATAATAAAGGCGATAAACAAAACAGTATACGTGAATGGCTCGAAAAAATTCCCGTAGGAAAACAACAACTGTTTCATAACGAAATTCTAGCAAATCAGAACCAGCAAAGTTTAGCTAATTCTCTTTTATCGCTGCCAGAAAGTCAGCGCAAAGTAAATAAACAGAATAGTTTTTCGAGTTCAAATTCAATGTATTTATTAGATAATATGGAGTCAACTAAACAGTCATCATCACGGTCAGTGAGATCTGAGCCTCCATTGCGCAATTATAACATACCATTACCAGACTTTGAAATCCCAAATAATCAAAACGCTAACGATAATCGCTGTCAAACTGTAACAAACGTTGATGACATTACACCCATTGGTTTGAAAGAATACCGCTCAGGAAGTTTGCGATGTATAAACGATAGCAAGGCAAAGCAAAAAACAAAATTATTTTGTATGAAAAACACATTACCTGACATGGTGAATGATACGATTGCACTTGACAACTTCTCCAAATCATATACGCTTAGTAGCTCAGATGAAGAAAGAGTTACTAATAACATATCAAATAAATATAATTCGCATCCAAGACCTAATTCTGGAAGTCACTCTGGTAATGAATATGAAACCGATAGTTTAGAAAGAACATCTAATAAAAAAAAGATGTTAACACCATCGGACTATCCTGATGTACCTTCTTCTCAAGCGAGTCCTAGCTTAAGCAATGCACTGCCATTAGAAGAAGAACTAACAATGAGAAATGCTATATATAAAACCAATTCTAGCACAAATAGTAATACTCCATCACCTCAAAGAGATATTTGTACTGAGCAAAATCATTATGAAACAATAGAAATTAAAGAAAATATTTCCAAGTCTGATGCTGCTCTGGATCATAAATGCAACTCAAATAGTGAATATAGTCTTGTAAGCGAAGTATATGTTAATAACAACTATAACTTTGGTAGCACTCCAACTTCACCGAGTGGATCTGATTGTTCTATGGGAAGTAGAAAACTGATCGAATTAAACAATAATCATGAACAAAAACCAGGATGCTTAACCATTGAAGTTAAAGATCCACCAGAGAATTATATCAAAATACATGAATCTGACGGCTTTGAACCTGACACTTTAGATCGCAAGCACCCAAAACACAAAAAAATTATAGACAGTATTCACTTCAGCCGCAGAGATCTATTAAAAAATATCAACATTAATGAAAATCAAAATAATAATTGCATACAACTTAGAAGCAGCGGCACATTCAAAAAGAATGAAAATAAAGACGGCTATGCAAGAAAATTTAATAGTCTCAGACATGATCAACCACAAAATAAACTACAAAATTATCCAAAGCTATCCACAAATACATTTAACGAATTAAAATTAACGGAAGATAACGGCGATGTAATGTGGGATAACGACGCTAGCTGGACATCTGAAGAAGGTCGAATACTTACCCTAGAATTAAGACATTCAAAAAGGCAACGTCAATGCACTCCACCAACTATTAAACAAATAAAAAACTTAGCGCGTCCTGATATTTTACCTCCGCTCCCGCCGCCTACTAAGTGTCACATATACGAAAAGCCTACTAATCCACCCCGTAGAGTAGAAACAGATAAACTAGAGATTCATCCAAAAAACATGAGTGGCAGAAGCCTCAGTCCGAGATTGTTCACAAACAATACGATATGTCATGATAATAGCGAAAAATCAAATGAGTCCTTGTGCCAATCTTCCCACAGTCCAATGAGTGCTTCTGATGAAATAAGAGAATCTATTTATGAAGACTTGGATGCCATTGATAAAACTCATGACAGCTGCAGACAAACTAGAAGCGGTTTGGGAATATCCAATGACAATAATATAAATACCAACACGTTCGTTAAAGGACAAAAGGTGGAAGGACATTGTAAAGCAAAACTCAAACGAAAAAAAGTGTTTAGTATTGATGACTCCGGATATCTTAGCAGTGATTCCACGAGTTCTAGGCAATTTCAGAAGAAGTTAGTGATAGCAAGAATAGTGAGTTGCAGTGAGAGCGATGATACCGAAAACGAGGCTAGAAGTGAATCTGGAGCCGAGAGTATTGAAACTCATTCGGTTTATTTCGGAAGTTTTCGTAAGTTACATCCGAGTGTTGAAAAGTGTATGAACAATGCTAGTGGCACAAGGAATAGTAACCGAATAAGAAAAAAGATGGTTAAAACTAGCCAGGACTCTTAGGATATATTCAAAGTTTAAGAGCAATAATTATATGTGCAATAAAAACGTATTTAAGACTATTTAAGATATATAATATACGATATGTGTATTTATTATTAGCATATTTAGGTTATAGCTAGTACGTTCCAAATCTTTATATGGATTGTTAAGTGGTTAAATGTAATTTAGAATAACATAACTAATACTAAGGCCGGAAGTGCAATGCAATATAGTTTAATAAGATGCAGTAGGTATACGTAGGGACTACATCATTTTGTGTGTTTATAATTATGTAGATAATAAAAATAATATTATATACTTTTCTATATGATTTTGAAATGAAAATCTCTGATATAAAGTAACTAAAGTTAACTATTTTATAGACAGTGACATACAAGTTACAGCATATAAAAAACTATTTATGCAAGAAAAATAAAATTTTTCATAATAATTTACAAAGAAAGGGTAATGTAAGTTAAATTAACCAAATAGGGTAATAAATGAATGATGAGTCAGGCGGCGATATGTAGCTTCCTAGTACCTGACAGTAATGCTCCAGGGAGGGTGAATTGATAAGTTAAACTTATTTACTTTGACCAGTTTACATAATTTATAATATAGCAAAAATCTAAAACTCCGAAATCTCCGAAAGTGCTCAAAAACATTTCCCTATAAGCTGCTTGCGAAATAAATATATCGTGTCTTTTAAATAACCTTTCATGCGATTCTAGTATTTACTTATATTTTAAATTTTTCTTTAATAATTATTATTATTGTATACGAATACAAATGAGTTACGTAAATTGTACAAAGTTCCAGATGTTGCCCTCTCTGTTTAATGTTACAGAGCAAATAATATTATTAAAATTGATGTTGGCTCCAAGCGATCCTACTTTTTAGTGATTTTATCATCTATAGAATAATAAGGATCTAGATAAGTCGTACCTATGCTTTAATGTCGATATTATTAGTTATGTTTCCTGGACATAATTTATAAAACATTCATATTTGCGATGTGTTGATCATTTAACGAAATTATAATTTAGAAATAAAACTTATCGTAATTTATTTCACTCCTTATAGTGTTCAAAGGAATTCGACAAGTTTACTGATAACGTCGTGTACTTCGTTCGGTTCCTACTTCAGTTAGTTTTTGGCAAATCTTCAATACCGGGGAATAGTAACTAGTAACGTACTTATATTTATTTTTCGATTGACTTACGCGTGATTGCTTGTAGCCAACGTTACGGGAATATAATGGTTGTGGGTTAATATTTAGAGTGATAGTTGTTAATTAACTTTTCTAGAATAATATAAGAAGCTGATTTAGTGGTGCTGAGAAATTGTAAAGGAGAAACCGGGTATAATAATATATAGGTTTGTAACGCATGACAATAACAAATATCCTATATTTTGGTAAGTTGTTAATTAAATATTATTGTTAATGTAATTAGTATATAATTAAATGATAAGGGAAACAAAAGACATCAAAAATGTATAACTATGTTTTACACTGATATGTTTTTATTCATCATATTTGTAAACAATATTACACTAACAAAAAAATGTTTAAAAAGGTAAATGTAATAAGTAAGGTTTAAAATCTACTCTTTACAAACAGTATTGTTAAGTACTTATAATAATTTATTTGTTACGTTACTCACATATATACGTAGATAATTACATTCTTTACCTTTGTAAAACAGACATATTACAGGATATTTAAATTTATTTATTGTACCTAATGTAAGCAAAAGTTCGGATCGTATTATGTTTGTTCCAAAAGAAATATAAGAAACAGTTACAGAATAAATTGTTGTTTCATTACAATGGTTGAAATATATGGTTACATCACACCCAACTTAATGATATAGCTAATAAAGAAAGGATATAATTTCACTCAAGATCTTCTCGGTAATTTAAGCCACATAAATTTCACGAATTTCCTCTCTGATTCGTAACAATTGTGTAGGAAACACGATAGCTTTATGTACGTTAAAAAATTCTACATTGGCCGCATCTAAGGTGCTTGATACCTAATTTGTTTACTTTGCACCGAGGTACTTCTATCTTTGGCCAATTTTCATGAGAAAAAACCGGAATGCATTTAAGTAATCCACACAATATCATGGAATCCAATTTAATTCATTACGTCACAAGGTTCATATCATCAAGTCACAATCATACATCCAATTGTAGATATTTCATTTTCATTTCATACTGTGTGTGCGTGTATTTGTATTACACTAATTCGTTACAACCATACAAAGTAACAAGACATTATTACATGGCACTTGGCAACAATGTGCCTTTTACGTACTTAGATAAAAGATAGTCAATTTTTTTTTCCAAAACAATTCATTCACGTTGTCTCATTTAACTCGATTCCATATCCATCCATCCATCCAACATAATCAAATAATGTTGGATGTTTAAAATGACACACACACACAGAATAGTATAGGATGTAAAAATACCCTGTAATTTATTGAATGATTCTCATATTTATTCAGCGTCCATG
>DWEM01001578.1:0-13910 GCA_018245935.1 Agara belti belti | reverse complement strand
TGCCTTTTTCAGTTTGAGATCTTTTTCAGCAATTTGTCGCTATGCTTTTTTTCCATTATCTCCACTCACCGTTGCTTAAGTCACTTAGTTAATTTCACCAGAATCGAGGTGTCTCTATGGCGGATAGAGCTTAGGCGCCTCCGTTCCCGTTGCAGCAAAGTGTTGGCACATTGACATGCTTCAGCTGCAGCGACCACTTAACATTTGGTGGCCGTCTCGTCCATTAGCCTCTTGTTCATCATAATAAAACGTAAGCACGTGAAAGACGTGTTTCTGAGAGTGCGGGCCGGCGTTAATTTCGCAAGTTTAAAATTCGAAGTCCGCAAAATACAATGAGTGCGTGTTACGTAACGTTTTTGTTAATGTTTTTTTTTTTTCCCAACTTGTAACTGGCTGCAACGGTTTCGAAACTCGTGTGCATAGATTATGTATTGATGGAATGCGATGCGCAGGGTTAAGGTTCGTTCACCGCGGCGACACATTTTCAGCTACTGATGCTCTGAGCAATTTAGTGTTGGGTATCCTACAGATAGTCACATTATTAACTCTATAGCAGAAACATACTATGAAACACTTCAACTGACTGTTTGGCCTTATCGTAATTTCTTTTTTCGTAGATATAGTTGGGAGTGATCTCAGATTTCCGTGTTCTCATTGGCTCAAACTGCGCGAACATTGAACTTTGAGAACAATAATTTAGCCAGAAATGCACATAAATTCGTATCATCGTAACTCTGCGTATAACAATACTGTTCATAATTTGCCGATTAATTTTGCTAGCTTGTACAGAGTGCGAGTGGATGACAAATTAAATATCATTAGCTAAAACAATAGTTTATTGGCTCGTTCGTTAATTGAAGTAACTGCGTCCTCGCGGCACGCAAGCCGCAAGCCTGAAGATAGACATATGATACTGACACAAAACCTAGTTATACACCAAATATTGTATATTCAGACGAGATTCATGTAAAGAAAACAACGTTGGATGCGGTATCTATCTGACTATTTTTAATTGCATTCTTATCTTTTTTTATTTCTTAAGGATAACTAAGAAAACATACATTAGAAAGAGGATATCACACATGACGTTAAAATTAAATGTTGCTTTCACTATAGGTCAACACGGCATGCATCGTGGACGAGCTTATATACTTATTAATAATTTAAAGAGAAATAATAATCTTATTTATGTAAGAAAAAAAGATAAGGAAAAAGATAAGATTAAAAGATAAAAGTCAGTTAGGCGTTTGGTGAATTATTCTCATTATTATTTATCACATCTGATATAAGAGAGTTATTATACATAATTGTTGGCCAATAATATGTATATAATATGTATAAACAATTTAATGATCTATTGTTTATCCATCAAATTTTTGTTGTTGTAGGAGAAAGTCTTTGCAGATTTCCTGCTTAGCATAAAGATACTTGTACTCACTTTGTTTTCTTCGTAAACCTCATTTCATTATTAAATACAAATAATTTTAATTTGAAAAAAGTTAAGTGGCAAAAATTCAGATACAAAATTCAAAACGCAAAATCCGATTAAACTGCATTATATACCAGTAACAATTACATACACTTATAATTACAGGCAGTTGAAAATTTAAGTACCGATTACAATCTGTATCAGTGTTACCAGCGCACCAATTAAATTAAATTAATTTCCAGAGAAACACATTTAATAACTATCATCGATCGATATCGGATTTAGCTTTTTTTTTCAATCGGCAACAACGCGCTGACCAGTATCAAACATGATCTGCCTTTCACATTTAATTTCTCTCAACTCGTTTTTGTATAGTTTTTTTTTAATTTTATTACTATTGTACATATTAAAATTTGTATTGATTAAAAAAAAAATATATAAATTGTAATTGTTGTAATATGTATTTTCTTGAAATATTTTATCTGTTAACATTGTTCGATAGTTTAGTGTAGGACGAGTATTTCTGTCGCGTTAGTCCATCATATTATCCATAATAAAGTGCAAAAGGCGCAATTTACACAAGGTTCGCTTCCAAATTGTTCGATTTAAAAAGTCCGCACAGTGAATTATATAAAGAAAAGACCCTGCAATTTCTATTATTCCAGCGCGCAATGAAAAAAATCCTAACCCCTTCAATTCGCTGTCTGTTGGAACTTCGGAAAATGAAAAAAAAATCTCTGCCTCTTTTAATTAACGCCCCGACGTGCCCTATATTTAAACTTACCCGAGTTTTCATACAAATGCCTTTCAGTTTCAGCTCGAATTTGCTAATGACGTCATTTATTTAAAAACAATTTCGCTCTTAGGCTTGCGATATCTAAAATCATTAAAAATATATATATATATGTGTTGACGATTTCGACTGGTAAATAGGAATAAAAAGTAAAAAATAAATGAACGGGTGACATGGATTAGGTGTGTACGTAATAGTGACAAGTGTGGTAGCAGTATCCCTACTGCAGCTCATTGCTGCCAGACCTAACTGCTCCTTTCAATAGTAATTACTGGCAACACTGTCATAGACAATTATAGTTTTTTTTATTAAATATAATTACATACGGATTAAAGGTAATCTGATACAAACTTGCATTTATTCATTTAAGTGGCTTTTAATATACAAAAAAAATGTGTACCTCAAACATAAGAATAATTAACGTCAGTTTAGTAAAAAACAACAAAAAACGGAGTGATTTCGTTTTTGATCATCTTGAGACAAAATCATAACTTATTTAATATTCAGCCTGCCGAAAACGTATCAAAAGGAAAGTAAACAGGCGCGAACGATGAAAAGTGAAAGTCGTGAATCGAATAAACTGTAAAACCTTAAGTGAATCATTATATCACTGTTTGCGGAAGATTTTAGTGTATTTTTGTTATGGATTTTTGAAATTGATATAGAAATGAAATTATCCTTTAATTTTAATAATAGATAATAGAGACCCATCAAAAAAGAAACTCTTTGATAATTGTATGATTCTGTAATGTTTTTTTTAAATACACCTTGTATAATTATCTATGGTAATCGTACAGCTGGCAAGAACAGACCTGCAACGTGTCACCTGTGCGTAATGTATTGTGTATTTAGGAGTTGCTTTCAGCTAGCGAAATGAGGCTCGACCTTCAAAGAAGAAAGTGAAAGTGTGTGCGGCTACTGAAATTCTTCTTCGCCAAATTTAAAAAGTATGATTTTGGAACCGAAATTTGTACATTTTTAGTTAGCGGTGTCCGTTTCTTATCTTATACTGATTATACATATTTTAAAAATATCTAATATTAAATCAAAAGCGTTACGTTAAAACAAAAGACGAACATTATCGATTTAAATATCGATGTATCGAACATTGATATGACTAATAATCTTTTCATATAATCATTATTAACGTTGGCAATCTTTTTTCATATTGTTTTTTATTATCTATAATAGTTACGAGCGATGCTCTAAAGCTATGCTAAGGCTCTATATACATGGAATCTCGTGTGATTAATATCACGGCCTTCAAAGAAAAGTGAACGCGTGTTTCAAACAGATGTTAATACAACCTTTGCAATAAAAGAAATTAAAGGTCACCGCTGTTTTCAAAAGCATCGCAGTCTCGGTGCCTTTTCATTCGCATCCGGTTGCTTTTAGCATATCTCGTGTAATGTGTAATAATAATTATGACATCGATCACTGAGCTCTCGCCCGCTTTCACGTGAGATTTTGGCAGTTACAACTTTCACTCGAAAACGATACGGGCGCGAGTGAGAGGCTGCGGCGGGGTCCTTTTTAAAGGCAATGTAACATTTCTTTCATACTTAAAAATTTACCTTCCGCTTAATTTTTGTGTACAAAACGCTATATTCTTTTAGCGACGAGTGATAACGATAGAGAAATAATTTTACGTGTTGACGGTTATTTTTTACTAAACAATAGAAAAAGTTGAAAATTACTGTTCTGTATCTAAGCTCATTTGTTTACGTTCATTCAATTTTATATCACTACGCTGATTAATGCGCGTATATTTACTGCGATACAAAAACTTATTAAGCTCACCGTTGAAAGACTGAAAGGCAATTCGGTGGAAGTTTCAAATAATCCACCGTTTGCCATCGTTTTATATACGACTAGCTTTTGCCCGCGACTTCGTCCCGCCCCCGCCCCCGCAATTCCCTTTGGAGGTAGAATTTCGTAAAATATGTGTTCAGTTCACCTCGACGTATCACTATATATGTTATTATACATATAAACCTTCCTCTTGGATCGCGCTATCTATTAAAAAAAACCGCATCAAAATCCGTTGCGTAGTTTTAAAGAAGTAAGATTTAAAGATTTCTTCTACACTTTGCTCGATGAAATTCTTTCAACGTTTCGCCATCAAAAACGAAAAGGCACAAGAGAACTCACAATTTGGGCCACGAATTCCCAATAAAAGGCCTATTGATACAAACGGAAGTCCAATCAGCGAGTGGTCGGCTCCCACAGCGAATCAAAAGCCTCTCCAAATAAACCATTTTAATCCAATAAGCATCACTCATCGTTACTCCATACGGGAGATTTAGTTAACAGCTGGCTCGCTATAGTCGTATGCGGTCAATTTAATCCAATTTACTAACGGATAGCCACTTTAGATAGATTGGTTCGGACAGGGCGATGCCGGGATGTATCGCGGGATTAGGTGTAGCGTTCGTTCGCGACCAGGAAGCAATAGCCCTGAGCTATGTACAATGATATTTTGTTAAAGAACTCGGTACAATCCTCAAGTCATTTCCGCGCAATGTATAATCAACTTGCAAACGACAATTGTTATGTGCTGATAAAGGATTATATCAGTTTAAAAACAATCACGAAACGAGATAAGTATCTGGTTCTTAATGATTACTGCTGCCTACACCCTATTTTATGATAATGATAAAATGTAGTATTTCATAGTATGCATCAGCATTTCGTTTACCATAACACGGAACTTTAATTGAAAAATATAGTACAGCTAAGCTTAAATACCATATGCGAGGCTAAATATGCAATGTCTACATTTATATTCAGCCTTTAAACAAGTTTAAACCTCTTAAATATATTATATATTTCGTTTTCTTATGTTTTGTTATAAATAATAAAAAAACGAAGAATGGTGTAAAAATTCCTTAATTATTTAGCCTGTCTCAATGTCAGGCGCGTGTGAATTGCGTTCGTCAGTTGTCTGATGTAATGGAAACAAACTGCGTAGTAATAAATTGATCTTGACACACCCAATGTTTGCCGGTCTATTAACGTCTATTAACTCACGATTACGTATAAGCGAAAATCTAAATAGTTACAATGTACACTTAAACTTATGCTAAATAAGCTTGCTAACCTTTTCACTCTGACAAAACAAATCCAGATCTAAGTAGTAATAACATTTTAATTTTTGAACGATTATACATATTAATGTCACTGAAAAATGTTTGCGCGCAATTTTAAAAACCTAAGTTCGCCGCCATTTTGAATCCGGATAATATAGGACGTATAATACAGATTCAATATGACAGAATTTGTGTATATAACTGAATATTGTGTGTAAGTTAATTGTAGTCTTGAATATAAAACCAATGATATTTTTTGAAAGAAAAGTCATTAATTTCAACTTCCATATTATTATTAATATTACTACTAGTTTAATAATGTCTTGGCACATGGCATGTGTAAATTAGTTAAATTAAAATTTGTGTTTCCTGTTTTTAACATTTAGATACTTGGCACACAGTCCTGGCATAATTTATTCGTTTATTTTGCATGGCGCATGATAAGAAAAGTCAATACCCCGTTACAGAGTTACCTGCGAACGTAATTACATTCTATTATTAAATAAGGCGTAATTAATAATTTTGAATTTTACAAACGAATACCAGCTTATTAATTAGCGAGCCTAAACACATGAATCTAGTGCGTTCGATTTCCACTCAAAATAAAATATTTTTCTATCTGAGTACTATAATTATTGTATTTTTGGACATTAAGTGTCTTTGTCATTTACCTGGTTATCATAGCACGAAGCTAAACCTAACAATCGGGATTTACTGTTTAACGTACTTTCCAAAGCACGGAAACGCTGGAAATTTCCCACTATATGAAACTTGTATACCGCATACCCAATATACGAGTACCACAAGCGAAGTATGTTAGACAAAATGTACTTACCTTTGTAATATTTCCATGTCAAGCGATAAGCGAAGGTATGGTACCGTAATGTGGTTCACCCGTAAACATTACGTTGTCCTACGGTTAATATGCAGATAGGGGCCAAGTATTCCACTTAATTAGCCGCTGACTAATTGGCTTTCAGTGCGAAAGACGGCACTGGTACGGCGTTCGTTAGGCCAACGGTTTGTTGGGTAAAACTTGAAACTTTTATTTAATACAAGGTAAACATACAGGCGTGATGTTACGTTTTTTACAAGGTAAACATCGCTTGCGCATAGAGTTGAGGGCGCCTCGAACAGAGTAAAAAAGCTAGCCGAAATAACGAAGGTTCTATTACCACAACAATGTTAGATAAATCAACATAATTTCATAAACACAAGGGTAGTATATTAAATTTTCTTAACTCGAATACAAATTCAAATTCAACTTCATTATTTGACTATTGTGTACTTCATAGTAAGCACTCGTAATAATAATAATTTATGAGACCGTAAAAGCCTGCTTTGCATATTGCATGACAAGCGAAGTCAATGCACCATTACGTGTTTCACCCCTAACATTGCCACAGTGACCTAGGGTTGAAGATAAGGGTGATTTACCCGACTCACTTAGTTCGCGGCAGGGGTTAGTAACACTTGTTTTAAATGGAAAACGTTGGAAATTAATAAAGCTGAAGGAGTTTTCTTGTGACTTAATGTTTGCTTCAACTCAAGGGTTTTTATAGTAAGTACCTACTCGTACATTGCTGTTTTGAGTATGGAAATCGTGTTTTATTTCTAGTTCATGTACTATTTTATGATTAAAGATCTGATAACGTTAAAATTACATTGAGTTTCTTTAAAATTAATATAATTTGAATTAATGACGTTTGCCTATTGGCTGTGCAGAAGTAAAAAAAAATTATAAAAAAAAAATTTAAGTCGTTCACATTCAATTCCAATTTCGAATGAACAAACACAGACGTTTCACAGATGGTTTCACGTTTAAATGGAAACAACTGGCCATCATTTATCGCTGCACTAAACCTTCGAAGTTTGTGCAAACTCTCCGGGGGGCGAACGTGAGGGATGGACGCAGTGTTAACTGCATTTCAGCGTATGTTGGGCGATCGCCAGCACGTATCACGTCGAGCGTGAAAATTGGAAAACAAACTAAAATAAACGTGTTTATAAATAAAGCGCTACAAACAAATATTTGTAGCGGCTATTTTATTGGCTACTGATATTTGTATGTGGGGGCGTAACTGGTTCAATATGAATGAATTGTGTTGGTAATATTTTTCTTCGCTCTATACTGACTTGTCTGTCATAGGTGTGATCGTAATTTTGTGCCCTCGGAGCTACCAATGGCATTTTAACACATAAGTACATACGAGAAAAGTAATGTTTTGTACGTAATATAACAAAATGTATAAAGACTGTGATATGTAATAAAATAAAAATGAAAACCGGCCTTTATCAACGACATGTAGGACTCTCAAAGAGATATGTCCTTACAAAGAACAGCCTTTATCGGTACCTACGCTTCAAGCGAAATGCTTATCTAATTAGATTGTATAACGCCACGGGCATTGTCTTAGCTTTTAGGAGGACTGAAAAAAGAATGTTATATAAAAGCTCCAGCTGTAAAACTGGGTGGTTACGAGTTTGTTTGGAGCTATTCAACTTTTAATTGGATTTTAATTTGACCTTTTGCAATGATTGTATTATTATTTGAACTTTTCATTTCAGAAAAGTATTTCGTTTTCATCAAAATTGTGATGTAAATGACATTTGTTGAGTTGTTTTCTCATTTGATAAACTTGAATGTAAATAATTTGAATGTATTTACTTATATTCCTTTTGTGCTCTGAAATGCTGCTATCCGTGCTTTTAAAATGTATAAACAATAAGGTTACAGACGTTTTTTATCTACTCAATTCATTTATATTAAATTGCTTATAATATTAACGTGATATAATAAATACAATAAAGTAACAGGAAAACAGATGACGTGTAGCATGATATGACAGGAAAACGAGTGTTTTTAATATCTCATCCTTACTTGGTTTCCAAATCACTGTACCTATGGGATGATTTCTTACACAGCCAATTATTTCACAAAACTTTACCGTATGAAGGCAACACGGACCTTTATTCAAACATAATTTACACTAGAATGCATCAATCGATGCGATCTTTGAATCGGTTATTCCGTGTAACACACAGAACCTTTCACGAGGCTCACCGCTGCGCACTCACGTTGCGTTAATGACGCCAATTTGCGCCTTCCTTCGCTAACAGGCATTGTGTTACGTCTAATTAGAACTTCGCATCTCGCCAGTAATTGGGTCTTGTAGCACCACTCCGTCATATTTACACACTGCCATGTACTTGCGTAATTGTACTCGACACATTGTTTGAGATACGCGGACTCGTTATGTCGCGAGTGTTGTCGCGCGTAAGGAAAACACGAAACGCGTTCGTGAAATTGTATTAATTGAGACATTCGTTTTTCAACACATCGTTCCTGCTGGATACGGGTGTTCCCTCCTGAGGTTTAAAGTCATAGTCTAACGGCTAACTTAACTCACCTCAAAGAACAGAGCGTGCAGGTATCATCACGATGTTTTCCTTTACAAAGAATAATGGATAATCCTAAAGTAATGTTACTATTTGCCTTGTCGGATAAGATCCCGAGTTTCAATTGTAATCGTTATCCTTAGACCGGCAACATTGTTAGCAAGGTTGCACTAATAGTTACCGTCAAACCGTCGTTCCACCCACTCGCTTATTGTGTATCATCAAACGCATCCCACCTTGCACGTGGCAGCCGACATTGCACTTGCAGAGATCCGCTCCTCGACAATTTGAGCCAGTTTCCACCTATTAGTTGCACAAGAATTCCTTCCACGTACGGACGTCGACAGGAATAATCTATCAGACAATTCCCAGGTGCGGTCAGTACGCGCGCGAGTACAGGCCGGTGGGGTCACGGCCCGCGGTGTTCGCGTGCCCGCACGTCGACGCGTATCCTCCGGCATATATACCTCTGTGGCATATGTTATTGATGTCGAACCCCACGGGACGATCGAACTGGCAATCGCATCGAGACCGACAACTATTCATAATTAAGAATTCCTCGGAGCAGGGCTGTTCGGTCCGTCGTAAAAGTATTGTATAGAGAACATCTGACTGTGACGCTAGAGATAATGGCGACAATTGTCCAAGCAACTGCTAAGCTGTTCGATAGATGCTCGTATTTAAGAGTAAGTGTATTTTTTACTTTTTTTTTAGCAACCATAAACTAAATTATTTTCAATTTTATCTAATTCAACGCATTAGTCGTATTGTTTGATGACGTTATTGATTCTTCTATTACAAGAGGAATAACTTTTTTATTACTTTCAATTCATAGTACAATTTTGCCAATCGTATTTTCCATTTTATGATTAACTACTGCATTGTTTACAATATCACGGTGTACACTTATAAATTGATTAACGTGACCCAAAAATTACTTAGAAGTCTTTGGATATTCGAGGGAAAACATGTCACGCAAAGCTACGCCCTCCTTACAATAAAAAACTTGTTTGGATAATTTTTATTTTATATCCATACATCACGTTATCATCTTCAAATGTATTTCTACTAAACATGACCTTATAAAGCCAACATCCTTCTACACTGGACAAAACGACTAAGTCATTTTACGAATGTCTGTACTGATATAAATCAATTTAATGGGCACGTCTTAAATGCATTCTTCGGAGATAACACAGAAACAGCTGAGCTAAAGTGTGCCATCATCGCGCACATTTCTACGCTCGCATTGTTAAAGCCACTAGAAACTGATAGTAAGGGTAGGTGAAGAACGCATGCGCGATTCCCAAGGACACGCACCGCGCCTCAGTCTGGCGGGAGGCAGCGCCGTGGCCGCCTGTCCACTGGACGCTCTCATGTTCCACGATGCGAACTGCCGCAGTACTCGCGTAAGTCCGCCCCGAGCACCGCATGCCAGACCCAGCCCCATCCCCGGCTCCGGCCCGCAGAGCGACCTTAAGCACCGAAGCCCCGCGGTCGCTCCGATTCAGTCTCGTAATTGGATTTTCTCGTTCAATAGGCAACGTTATGCTGATTTGATTCGCGAGCGCTTTCCGCTTCGATATTGCAACTCGCTTCCTTCACTTCCTTTCGGCGCCTCGAAGCTTTGTGTGTAGTTGCTTATTTTTATACAAAAAAAAAACCGACACGATATCGAATCGAGGCCGATATGGAGACTTACGTAACGTTGCATTACGGAGTCACTGGTGCATTAAAATCCGATAATGCTATCGGTACACGACAGTAGGTTAGTCGGCGAACACTGAGTGCGTGAAGTTCGTAGTGGACATGACATGTTGGGAGAGTGTTGGCCTTCTGGGCCCCTGTGCGCTACTCACTTCGTCCGATGTCCGGGTGAGTTTTATGGCAAATAATTTCAAGGTCGCACTAGGATCGCTTGTTGTAACAGGTATTTCGGAGACATTGCGTGGGCTTTGTGATCAAATTATAGGACCTTTAGAAAGATAAATGTCCCAAATGTAATCTTCCGAACCAGTGAATATCTAGCACAGCTAGTACCTATCTAATGCCTTTAAATGTACATACTCCATTATGTGGTATCGGATAATTTCAACCAATGAATCGAAATGAGATGTTCTAATAATATTGTATCTATATTAACTAATTACGTAAACAAATTCATTGAGACAAAAGATTTTTTACTAAACATTAACATTATGTCGAACATTCTTCAGAGATCATCGATGTTTTTGTAAATAATTATAAATTAAACATAATTTGTTTAATGAACATGTTAACAAGTATTATGATACTTCAGTCTGTCTCAAGATCTCGTAACAATAACAGCTAGATAAATATGGTGTCTATAGTGTTTTTAACTACAGAAGAAGTGCTACAGAGAAATGGATTCTGGCAACGTTTGGACACTATTTGGATCACGCAAGAAATGGAGCCGTTCGCAGAAGTAGACCCCGAACACGTATATTCCAGGCCACTTTCAAGAGACGTTTATTACTCGAAGTTTCCAGAGATACCCAGAAGTGAATCAGAGGACGAGAATTCTTTGACTGTGAGCGGATTCAAATCTAAACACAATGAATGGAAATCAAAGATAGGTATACGACAATTTGTGTTACGCAAGCGACGGTCCAGCCAATCGAACTGCAGTGTTAAATCTTGCAACAGTACGACATCTCTGAATGATGTCACAAACAGATTGTTATCTTTAGTACAAAAGTCATATCAGAAAGAGGTATCAGGATCAGAGAGCCGCGATGAGAGAGTGCGAGCCTTTTTAAATCGTATTGTGGAAAACATCCCTCCTCCACCGTTAGAAGACTTACCAGACTCAAACAGTTCTATTACGAAGCCTCAATATAAAGATTTGAGCGATATAGACTTGCCGGATTATGCCGAATTTGAAAAGGACAATATACTACTGCGAAGTGATAATCAAAGTTTGATTCCAGCGACATCAACTTTAAGAAGGTCGAAGAGGCGAGTCAGTTTCAGTTTAAATTCTTTGAAGTCCGATTTTGAGGCGGAATCGTGGTACGAAACTATTTATGGAGTATCAGATTTAGTGTCTGGGAGTAAAGGCGACTTAACAGATTCTATTAATAATGTCCAGAAAGTGACAAGTGATTCTGACAGTTATATATCTTGGTCAGATGTTGTGAATGTGTGTGGATTAAGCGATAGTATGTTGAAGAGTCGGGAATCCCTAGAAAAGATCGTAAGTCAGTCAAATGGTGCACAAACGTATATAGCTGACTTGTCAATTCAAGATGAAGAAGCTCAATACGCTAAATTTGCCGTGAACAAGATGCACGAAACCCTTAAGATAAAAAAAGGAATTACAGATTCGTCGTCCATGAACGATTTTAATGGCGATTACTGTAATATCCAGACGAAGGCTGGAACTTTAGACTCGGATCCCGCTTTTTATAAAACAATTTATCGTTTAGCGCCTGAAGATGATGACGATAAATTGGTAAATGCTGTTCAAATAGAGCGGAATAATGTATATGTTATTAATTAGCAATAAAACTTTTATATTCCTTAACCAGCATATTATTTACAACCCCTATAATTAATTTATATGGCTCATACTTTTTTAAAGCTTTTCATCAATATTTATAGTAAGTAGTTTTTGTTTTTACGTTCACTAAAATCAAAGACGGATATTTCAATTTGAACGTTCGTTTGTTACAGCCTCCTGAGAACGAGCTGCAGAAGAATTCAGATCGTGTGCTCTCCGAGCACGAGTTGCGTGTTCAAAGATCGCTACAGAAACTCAATGTGCCGGAATGGTGAGTCCCGCAAATGACCATCCGAACCGCTTGGGTTTGCGTTTGACCGCGATTTCACTCGATGGTAATTGCATGCCGTAGCCAAAATCACTTTATAACCGTAGCTACGACAATAGCGGAAGCATAGCATCGAATAAATAAATTACATTTCATACACCACTCTGTAAACTATGTCTAAAATAAGCCGTTATTATTAAATAAATCGGCAAAAAGACAGTTTTTTGTTTTGTGCTGTAATAACAGTAAAATAAATTTAATTTCGTGCTAAATGAGATATGTATTGCTGAGAATGATAAATTCAAAATCCAAATTAAACATATATTCTTGACGATTTTTACGACATGTTATGATAACGTTATTTACCAACTCCTCACTGTTAAATGTTGTATTACATACGAAATATGCTCAGCAATATTAAACCTTATTATCACCGTGAATAAAATCATGTAATGTGCCTTTGAAATTACAATAATTTTGCTTTTGTGTTACACTCTTTCTTAGTTGCATTTATTTACATTTGCATGTCAATGTGAACAAAACCAAGTCGAAATACTCGTTGTTTTTCGTGGTAATTTTGTTATGTAAATAGGTAATGTTGTTAAACTTCGTGAGGACAAGCGAATATATGTAAATAGTATATTTACATATATCAACTTCAATTTTAGGGATAAGATTATTTTTATGAGATACATTTATTAATATCGTTTGTGTTTTTATCACATTAAATTTGATACACGAACGTTTTTATATCAATCGATAAATTAAATTAGGTACTTAGTATTTTTATCGTTCGTACGTAATCTGACGCCTCGCCAGTTATTTGTTGGGTGTTGAAACGTTTGTGGACTATTCGGATAGCGCTTTAACTCAATATATCGATTAGATTACAATGTAACGTAATGCTGATTACATTCTAGGTCCATCAGTTTTAATGTACTTTCTCACGCCACTCGTAATTGTCATTAACTGTGACCTAATTATGTTCCGTGTAAATGACCTGGCTAGACTCTTGGCGCGAGAATTAAATAGGCAATCTAGGTACCGGATGAATTTAACAGTTTTATATAGTGTTAAATTAATTTAAGCCGTTCAGCACGCAAACATAACTAATATTTTATACTTTTACGTAATTAAATGACACTCAAGTCTACGCACAGAATTTATACGTAATAGGTGTACTTATATTAAAAATAGGGTAATTACGTTTTAAGATAAACTTGTTGTTTTTATAAATTCACTCACAGGAGTACAAATTTTTTTTATTTATTTTACTGCAGTACATTTCATGAGTAACATTGTAGAACACCATAATATAATAGGAAGCGAAAACAACGTCTAGCTTTTGAAAACATATTTGTCATTAACTGGTGAAATGTGGGGGTGTACTACACTCCTCTGCCTACCCC
>DWEM01001577.1:0-13912 GCA_018245935.1 Agara belti belti | reverse complement strand
TCGCGCCTTCGTTTCTGTTTATCGCCACGTCTGTTCCTTTGATGTCACTCACCAAAGGTTATTTAATATATCACTTGGAGTAAAGTTTAATGAAAAAGACGAACAAAAAGAACGCTTTTCGAAAGCTGACATCGCGTTAGCGCCCTCTGGGGTTGGAAAGACTCGTAATGGCTTGCCACCACGTGGCGATTTAGCTAGTTTAATTCAGTTTATTAAAAAAAGAAATACACGTATAGCTCTGGAAACCATTTTCTTTTCATTTCTTGTGTTGTTCCACTGATGGATACGGGTTTCTTTGTTAGAAAGTCTAAAATATACAGTGTTATATTTTAGACTGTAGTCCACCACGCTGGACAAGTTCTGAAAGGCACTTCACTTCACTCACCTCAGAAAACATTATACATATATTTACACACTATCGTATGTACGTTTCCTCAGATGTTTTCCTTCACCGTTATAGCGGATGATGGATGGTTTCAGTTTCCGACCTCCGCGGAACGGACGACTGAAACTGAAACCACTAGGCTATCACTGCTTATTAGTATATAATTAATTAAACATAACCGTTAATTTGTCAAAGTAGTGTCGGCAATCCAGCCTTAACATATTTATATATCGGAAAACAAAATAAACGATAAAAAATATTCACGTGTATATTATAATATTCCCGAGCGGGAGAGCGGCGGCCGCCGGGAATAAAAAGTGAGGCGGACGGGCGCCGACCAACACGGCTTAGTATTCATGAAACGGCTAAACGGATTTGCCGCGTCGCGGAATAGTTTCGATAGCAGGTCGCTTGCGAGCGTTAGTTTGTGTGTGTGTGTGAAATTGAAAATACTATGTGAATGTATTACCATGACCCACACATTAGTGCCACTTCTATTACTGTTACCGTGACAAGATAACACTAAACACTGCCAAGTAGGTTCAGTGATTAGTTACCCTCGCTACTGGGGTTTGATTCCCGACGAGGACAAATACTCGTGCGACGGTCGCGAGCATTTGTTCGGTGTTAATTCTTAAAATTACCTATATAGTGTGTGTTTGGAAATATGGTTACCATTTGGAAGTCAGATGAATGGGTTCTATGTATGTTGTCTCAAAATGCTATTAGGTATCTAACTTTGAGCCGATGTGTAGTATTTCGACGACTACTACACGACTAAACGACTGAAATAAACAATGATGCAGAATGCCTTGAAATTTTCTCAAGTGAAAAAAATCTCTAATTCCTAGATGAATATTACTTTTTAAATATTAGAACACTTTTATAAATTTACTCTTTAAATAATATAACACCCATAGTTTTAGTCATAACGTAGAAGCCGCAATAAGGACGTTAAAGCCTGCTAACGAATGTCGTACACATCCGGCGCACTGCGTACACTTGATTTGCAGCTACGCAAATAAAAATGTGTAGAATTTGGCTCGACGCTTGATGAGCTATTTGAAGAGAAGCTCGCCAGAAAAATATTTTCAGCATTTGGCCTTCAACTGAGCGAAGATCAAAATGTCTCGCCGTTTCTACAGACGCCTATTTCTTTTTAAATATCTTGATAAATTAAATTCCTGATGAAACGTGGCATGCTTTTTGTTCAGTTTAGTTTCTTTAAATTAACTAAATCATAATTAAACTTGCCATAATCGTAAAATACATTGCGATCTTGAACTCTTAGATCGGGAACGTTTGTTGAAAGTACCGTCGCCCCGTGTACCGGCAGGTTTGACGAGTACAATTAAAATGCGTAGAGGCCGATCGGGTCAAAGGAGTTATCGGCCTTCATATAGCTGATTTATTGGAAGCCATTCCGACTGCTGGCTCCACTGGCTACTGAAATTTTGGCAGAACTTTTTGCCTAATTACGATCACGTAAAAGTTCTAGGCGGCAGTTTGTGCAGAGTTTACCTGCGAAATATTACTTCTGCGATAAATGTACTACTTCTGCAATAAATCTATGGGAGCCCCGGACTTACTGAACATTATACATTTTAATGTAAAAATGCAGCGCAGATTATTGAGCCATCAGTGTTGTGTTGATTAATATCTAAAGTAAGTTTATATTAATTTTAATAAATATTAAATAATGGATTGATCTCAAATTTTGAGAAATCTTTAAACGTATTAATAAACTCTTTGTCTTTGTGTACGTATAATTGTATTACATCAATTAAAAAGTTATTTCATTCAACGTCGTATCATCTATTACAGTCCGCGTAGTCGCGTGCCTGCACCACGTTAGCCCGGCAATTACGGTAACTAGTTATATCGCTCCGTGCACTATCTCAACTATGTATCAAATGTATTTCATATTGTGTAAGTGCTTTGTGTAACACAAATAGACTTTATCTACTGTTCGCTAATAGATGGTTGTTATTATTGTTTTTGAAGGCAACGATTGATTTGTGAGCGCAACTCTCTGTAGAGCCTATTGACCTACAGGTATGATACTCGTGTATAAAACATGTTCTTACTGACTAAAGCTCCAAAGTGGACAGTGGATTCTTTTTATTATGTATTCCACTCTTAAAGATGTTAAGTAGGGGGTGAAATCTGCAAAATTTTGAAGCACGCGCTATGAACTTTGGTATTTAGCTTTTTGGTTTGACATAAACAAATCCATCTTTATAGGTTTTTTTGTAAATGATAACTATTTATTAGACGAGTGTCATTCTGTGGTCTTATCATTTTCTAAAAAAGTGGCGCCGATGCTAACCTCAATACAAAGAGCTTGTAAGCCTGTAACTTATTTTTATTGTGTTAAGTTATTGTATATTTTCTACGTAAAGAGTATAATTAATGCGTTAACAGGCTTACGTGTGGAACCACACATGATCGTTTCCTGGAAAAGCTTGAAATCGTTTCCACGATTTGTGATCCCGAAGTCCTGCTTATATAGAAAAATTATTGGCGGAGCATTATTGGCGGAGTAAATACGGGCGGTTCTGAGAAACTCAGTTGCACACTCAAGCGGCCGGACGATATATTATTTACGTTTTATAATAGAATCAGGTAAAGTATACGTATTTCTGAGGAAGCGAAAGTCAAGTGGATATCGATAATAATAAGACCCGATTAAAAAGGCATCTCAATGAACTTAATTAACCATGTAAACTTAAGCATCAAAAGTCAACGCCGCTATGACCCCGCAGCGTCTTACTTTTAACACAGCTCATGGTCTACCATTTAATTCATGGTACGGTCTTCATTCTAAATGACGTTATACGGTTCATCCTAGATATGGAAATTTAAAACCTTTACTTATGTTAGTCATAACAAAATTGTCGGTATGAAAAGATTGCACTCACACCCGCACTTCACTCGATATAATCTCGAGATTTTAGTAACACCGTGTTGTTCTCTATGCCATTTTAATTTAATCCGAATATTTAATTACGAGTAGCAATACAATTTGTTATATTGTGATTCCTATAAAACATATAAACTCATCCGGACGTCGTAGCTACCTCGTACGCTCGTACCGAAGTCGTTAGCTCTTCGCGCTGCTGACTGCTAGACCTGACGGCTTCATCCTGAGCACTGGATGGACAGCGAGCACATTCATAGGATTAAGAATATAAAATAGTAATACAAAACTGATGCTAAATAATTTAAATATGTATCATACTCGTTAGATATTATCTGAGTAACGGATTTATATTATATTATCTGTTACCGAGGAAGAGCAGTTTACAATATAAATGTTGTAAGGGAAACCAAGACCTGATCGTTACACAAATTGGAAGGAATATTTAGATGTAATATCCACAGAAAGGGTATGAAACGTTTCAAGCAAAGACCTCGAATGTCCCTTGGATAGACAATTCCACATTGAACGGTTACGATGCGGTGGCAGCACTAACCTTTTATTTGGGTCACATTCTTAGTAATCAGTTTAACACATAAAGTGAGTGTTCCGCGGGAATGCACGTCATACGAGGCTACCGACCGTTTATCGGCTGCATTATTTCATTAGCAGTCGTCCAGCTTTTAAGCTGTGCACGTTGTGGAACCTTAAATTTATTGGTATACTAAATATATAAAGCGCATTCATGATTTTGAGAAGATGATGCAGACAAAATTTGTGCGTTAAAAAAACGGACCATTAATAGTGAAATAAAGAAATTCCGTCGCGATTACATTCCGGTTTGAACACAATTCTTTATGAGTGTTTGATAATATTAACGTTAATTAACTTTTTGTGCTTCAAAAAAGTTTCTTTTCGACACAAAAACCTTTGACCTGTCAGTAGCAGTTACGTTAGCCGACTACAGCGGTTGTATTGATGCGAATAGAATCCAATGTCAGCCGACGCGGGCGAGTGCACAGCTCCGTTATTTGCTAGTATTTTACGTACCATTTATATGTTGTGTTCTATTCTGTTGCATTTATTACTCTAGTCTTATACATTGATTTAATGTAATGTGACTATTATTATTGCTGACTATTTAGTGCTCTGTAAGGTTCTATAAATATTATAAAATTGTATTATAAGAAACCTCAAATAAGAAAACGCAGATTTTTTCTTTTACATTATATTTTAATGCACTTTTATTTTCCTTAGCTCGGCTCTCGTTCTTTCTGGAGTCGTAGACAACGAGCCGGAACGGGCGGAGACAAAACGGCTGGGTTTCTTTTGTCTTCCGTATTATGATCTTCGTTAAAATTAAAATGCTAGAATACCGCGCTGTTTACCAGTATTCGTAGCTACCTGCTAGTAATAATCTTATCCAGTCGGTAAGGCACAATCCATTTTTATATACATATTTAGAAACGGCTCAGATGTACCGTTAGGTCTAGAAACTAGAGGATTATATGTAGTTGGAATTGGATGAGGTTTAGTCCTGCATAACAAATTGAAGATAATGAAGAGAATAAATGAGAAATAAGCGAAGGACCGAAGGATGAACGAAAGACGAACATACTTTTACTTGTAGACGTCATTACAGAAGTATGTAAAGGATATATATATGATTTAGAAATATGTCTTTAGTTTAGGAGAAATAAAGGCTTCTTTATTTATATTTGATTCGTTCAGCAGAGTAAGAATGTGATTTTAATGAAGTAGCTTCCTTTCAGTCGTAGCAAATTGATTCAGGACTGAGACATGTATCATATAGACGTGTTACCGCGGGTGTACGTTACGTAAAACATTAACTCTGTTTGATCGCAGGCTGTATTAAATGAGTCAGCGGCAAAATATTCCGTGTCGACTTTATCGCGCCCCTTCACGACTTCAAAGCGACGAGAATATCTCGAGTGTTACTTCAGGCTTCTATTAAATTATACTTCCTCTGTTTTTTTACCGACAGCTGTTATTTTTTAATTATTCATAAATATACAGCCTGTAGCCGTATAGTGGTCGTCATGATTATGGGAAAGGTCCCAGCACTGGGAAACACAAAGTTTTACAATCGATTTGATCCATTAGGGTCTTAGGTCCTATTATATCAACTAAGACGTAAATAATAATCAAAATTCTGTTAAAATTGAGTGTATTCGAATTGTAGGATGACGAAAATTAAAAATGTTTGCTACTTTACCGTATATTGCATCCGTTACGTACAACAACAGACAGAAATAGCGTGTAGTCAACAAAATAAATCAAGAGGTCATGTAGTTAGTGGCAAATATTCTAAATTAGAAGAAATAACAAAGAAAAAAATTCATTCTCTAGCTTTGTTTGCCCCAAAAATACGAGTATTGCACAACAATACTGAAAAAAATAAAACAAAAACAACATACTCGTACTTATATAGCAGCAATAGTATAAAATCAGTACTTATCGTACTTTCAGTAAGTTTAGCATCTAGGATAGCGAATAGAATAAATGAAGTATTACTCCAAGAACGATTTAGTTATTCGAGAACGGCGGAGGGGCAGCGCGGCGCCAATTTTGTAGTTCCGTTTCATTTTGGATTTCCCCGCGGACAGCTCGCCTACAGGATCACTTCCAATAATGTACTGGACAGTTATCTACTGTTTTTTATTTGCTACCGCGTCCAAGTTCACTAGTACTCGCTCGATGGTCCAAATTCAAAATCATTGATTAAAAAAAATAAGAATAATACATAGATTTGGATTTCTACATACCTGAATGAGGTGATAATTTCTTCTTATAACTTAGGATAATACATATATCGAAGGTCTGACTTGGCTATAGTATGATTTCTAATACTTTATCATGGAGTGACTTGTATTTATTTTGTTTTCACTTTATGAAACTATGACATTGAAATGTGGCAAGTGGTAGCCGCTACAATGACATTTAAAAAATAATTAAAATGTCGTTGATCAACAATAAATAAGTCGATTGATGCCAATTACTGTTTTTTATTGCAAGTGCCAATTGCTGGCAGCAAACAACACTTCGCTGTGTAGTCTGTATTTGCGTAGCGCTCCGGCGTAGCACGAGCAGCGTAGAATACTCGTAGCAATTCAATAAACTCCCGGAATTGTACTGCACTTTTAAAAAAATTGCTTTTATACCTTCGTGTTAAAAAAAAATATTTTATAGAAAAATACGAGTAGCGCATATCATAAAATTTGATAGAATTATTAAAGCAATCAATTGAAATTAAAAACTATGAAGTGTATGTTAAAAAGTCTTTAATAAAATGGACCTATATTTCAGCTTTGTACTGAAGTCCATCGATTACTTATGCGGTGAATATTCAGTATTAGTGTCTATGAAGTTGCTAAGTTCAGTTACGAGTATTTTAATACCCCATCAGAAGCGATCTACATCCCCATTAGCTGCTCGTGTCGATAAAAACACTAATAGAATGTTTGGTAAATATAGGCATATAGGCGCACCCAAGCGTGTTTACCGACAAAGTGTTTACGTACGCGTGTTGGGTACGCGCTGTAGCGGTCGTAGCTCCGTTTTCGCCGTAGCAGCGTAGCCCCGTAGCAACGTATCGTGATAGTAGAGCTTGTTACAAGGTTATATTCATACATTGTTGTTAAATGTTAATGTTACTAGGTAATTATTAAGGGACATGGTGTTTATTTTGTTTAGCATTTCTTTGGAGCGTAATTTTAATTTGTTAGCTATAGAGATTCGGTTAAGTAGGCGAGGATGTTTTAATCAGTTTTATTGAAACGGTTATTCGCGTTTGTTTTTTGAACATATATTACATTTTTGTCTCGAAAGATATCCTTTCGTAGTACTACTTCTACAAATCAAGGAAGTCTTGTGTTTTTACCGCTGTTAACCATTAACAACAATGCAATTTATTACATCATCAACTACAGTAAGCCGCAAACATTAACTGTCGCGAAACATCCAATTAACCGGACTACCTCGCGGCGACCCGAAGGCAAATGTAGCGACATTTCATTGCCAATTTACTTGCCATCAAATCTCAGGGGGAAGCTCCAGCGGGAAATCCGTAGGGAATTTTACATTTTAATTGCATAACTTTCGTCAAAGTAACAAGACGGAGTATTTGTAATTTTTGATAAATGTAAGTATCTTACAATTACATTATTGTACAGTCGTATTATATTAGTATGCGACCTTCTTATTATACTTTACCGTTTGTAGAATGACATCCAGTTGTAATAAAAATATTAAGCGATATTAACTTCGGTTTGGGGCTACAAACTTACTAGTTTCTCATATGACATGTTATGTAACTCACGAGACTCCCGACATTTATAGAGTGTACTTACTGACAGCATGAGCGCTGGCCGAGTGGAGCCTTCGCAGGTATTTTGTCTGCGACCTCAATCTGACCTAATTCAGCCTAAAGAATTCATCGATCTAGTGGTTTATGACTGAAGCAGAACTAACTAGAGGTGTTTATCTTTATACAAATTGCTGCCATTTGTCAAAAATGCTTCGAAAACTGAAATAACACTGAACAGGTTTAAAATGCTAGCTATAAAAATGTCATAACGCATATATTATTTGTACTTTTACTGGAGATAATAAATATCGGAACTTACGGTCTGTTTCGTTTAACATAGTTTTGTAAAAGCGAGTATAGCCTGTCGATTACAAATCTACATCTCTCTTTGTAATAGCAACTAGTTGTAGGTAGGCGGTCCTTTGAACGACTGCGGAAGCCACACCGCACCAATTGTAAATTACAGGTAGCTAATGCCTTCAGAGCGAAGCCTGCTGTGTGGCGCGATTTGTAAGAGATAACTTCAAAGTGGCTTAAACATAAAACATCTTTATTCCTTTCACGTTAGATAACGATGTTAGTTACGAGTGGTTTCCAAGTTTATTAGGTTTACTTACAAATCTTTTACTGTTCCGCGGCTGGACGAGACGAGGGTATCCTCTCATAGTGAGAATAGTGACAAATTTGATACACGTCAGAAAACATTGTATACTCTATGACACACTCGACAGAGTGCACGTTTTCTCCGATGGTTCCTTCCGATATTTTCCTATACCCTTATTGACATTTTTAAAATTTGTAAAATCACAGCTGAGTGCTAGGATTTGAACCCAGGTCCCCGGAATAAGAAACATATTCTGGTACATAAAGACAGGAAATAAAACGTCAATTGAATATAAATACAAACTACCCTTTATTCTAAGCTGGCATTTTGAAACTTCTAGGTCGTCATGTCTCACCCCGATATAGAAAGCGTTCCGGCGGATGACATTTATAGAGCCATGTTGACCAATCACCAGCTACCGGGCGGCGGTATTTTTGAATGTGACCCAGTTCGTCGGGTCATGTGACACCGGAATAGCTATAAACTTACTATGATATACGAGTATGTGAAAGGCTTCACATTTTCAAAATCCCTGAGTTGTACCAATTTTAACACAACAAATTAGTATATTCTTTTGAATGTATTCGTACCTGTAAATTGTATATTTATTGTCTCATTTTTTTACTTTCATCCGGCTTATCAAATTAAACTAAAGTTAAATGTTGAAATGTTAACTGGTGAAATGTGGGGGTGTACTACACTCCTCTGCCTACCCCTTCGGGGAATACAGGCGTGATGTTACGTAAACAATACAAGAAATCGTAATGTTAAACGGTTTCGAGGCTTACGTGTAACTCATAAATACACACACACAAACACACATCGTTCAGTCTCTAGTCCTCGTTGGCGGTCTTTCTCTCGATCTCATTCAGCCCTTTTATTATAACTATGTATTTCATTCGGCCGCTGAGTACGAATACTAGCCCTCAGGTCGTCTAGCGTTCGGATAATCGTACCAGCAATCGCACAAAAACTATGTTTTCCAATATTATGAAATGAGTTCGAGGTCCCCGAGCAGTAATAAAAGCAGTATAAATTTTTTGAGTCTTCTTTATAAAGCAATTTTAAATATCACCGCTATCTTGTAGATCGATTTTATGATTTTTGGGTCTGACTCTCGCTGTAGACTGTTTTATGTCCGATTGGCCTAGAAACATTAATGAAAGCGATATAAACTTGAACAGACGTTTTATATTATATTTCTCGAATGTGGATGTCATCTACTGCCGTGTATACACACATCCAAATAATTTGGTCGGAAATTCGTGCTCCGTATGCCGTCATTCGATTTCCGACCTCTCTCATACTCATACATACTAGTATGGTGACACCGCGCTCAAAATGACGTACGGTTTCAGTTGTATATTGTATAGACTTTAAATGCCCGCGATATCATATCAGAAGCATATAATTGTAAGGTCCATTGTTACAAAATTTTGTTTGCACATAATTATTTCAAAATATCGATCCGAGCCGCATCTAAATTGGTTCAGCCGGTGTTAAGATTAGCGTGAACGAACGCATATACAATCAAAGAAAGAAAAATGATAAACATAGCTGTTTTCGGTTTAAAAAACTATCAACATGACTTGTATGTACCTCGAAAATGTAAGACATTTAAGTGACTTTTACGTATAAGAAAAAAAACGTAGCATGTGTTATATGTAAGAGCCGATTTCATACTATCATAACAACACATGTCGTAATTAATGATGCTATAGAGCCGGGAGGGACGTGCCCCTGGCCAGCTGCGGACACGTGACACGTATTGTAGCAAGGTCAGTTGAGATCATTTGTTTCAATTAAGAAGCGATATGTATTCGGTTACACATTTTACTTTTATTTCGAAATAGGCTCGCTTTACACTTCAAGCTCGTCTGACGGCAAGTGAACGGTAGTTTACGATGGAGCACTTCCTAGGCACGCGTGTTACATTCTAGACTACACCTCATATGTACTCCCATTTGTTATACATCTGTACGTATAAGTGTAAACATTTCTCGCTCCATCGCCGACCACCCCGCAGTAGGTTAGTGACTACGTACATATAGATATTTAAGGCCCAATTTTACTGTCGAGAGTCTCCACAACCTTGGTTTGGTCACGCGACGTGAAAATCGAATTAGGTTAAGAAAATTGGCTTTCTTATTGGCAGACGATTCGTAGTTTTATGGTGTAGTTGGGCGCTGGATTTATGATGGCATTCGAGAATACTGGAGGTCGACTGAAGCTAAGGAAAGGAGAAAATAGATAAAAAGAAAGAGACAAATGAATATTGGATTGTAATAAAAATGAATAGATTTTAATCGCGGTTATTTAAAAATAACAAGAACATGAAACTCACAAAAAGTATTTAACATACGTCGGTCGTTCAAGGTGAAACCTACTGCTTTGTACCACGGGGATGTATAATTTTACTGTCATTAATAATGATAATAATTAATAATTTTTATCATTATAATTATACCACTATCACTCATGAAGTACTGGCTTCTAGGGAAGTCAGAGGTCTTCAAAAAGGGCATGTATGAAAGCAGAGAGTGATGAATGAAGAAGAAGAACGTCAGGTCTGTAAGGATAGAGATATTTTGTACTACTGCGTTCTCTGCCTGCCCCACTAGGGGCCTGGCGTAATGGTAGGATTTAATGTGACCTTTTAAGTTCAAACCCTGTAATAACAATGGAATTCAAATGTGTACTTGTAATGGTTAATATTAAAATGTAAGAACTGATTATTTGCTGCACTTTAGTTCGGTTCTGTTGTCGGCGGCACGCGGCGACATCGCCTTCAAGTATTACAAGTAGGCACAACTCGCTTCTGGAGTTAATTACTTCATAAATCATAGCTTCATTTATTTAATCAACCGTAGCTTGTTACAATTTATACAATAATAGTATACTTTATGTATAATATCAACACTATTATATAACAAAATCAATCACATTAAGAAATTGTTTATTTCCAGCGACGAAAGAGACTAATGCAACATTACGTAACAAAAACACAACTAAATGCAATGTATAGGGAATTTATCGTTAATAACATTATTGACTTGGATATAGAATGGTCTATTTTCCACTTTACCATATTCGTCAGCAATTCCAAAGACGCTCCAACTTTCTGCCAGTCAGCCACTTGGAAACTGCGCCAGTCACTTCCTCTGGTAATTATCAGGTACATAACTCCACGCAACAGCGGAGGGCAGCCATCGAGCCTACAGCGCATTTCATACGGCCAACCGCTTAATTTGCCATTTAAATAAAGTTATGAATACAAGTCTGTCTCTATTCACACAGAAGCCATTGTCTAAGTTCGGGACAAAGGCCCAAAGGTCAAAGGTGCCCTCATGACGGATTGCTCCGACTCGTTCAACTGGCACGTTTACGCACCGACATGTTTTCTTTCATTTCGTTCCGAACAAAACGGCGTATTCTCCGTAGCGACCTGCCTTTGTAAATATCAAAATAGTAAAAGCGACCGTCTAAATTGTGAGAGCGCTCAATTTTAGCAGAAAAGTGGATGAATAACTAAGAATTACACAAATTGATGAAGCCGTAACGTGAAAAGTACGGGTCGTCCCTACATTACGCAAATGAAAAGTAGTTCAACTAGTTCAAACTTATGTACTAGTTGGAAATGAATACCTAGCAAATGAATGAAATAAGCCTATACAGGGTGCTAGGTTTGGAAATATTGCAATGATAATAATGAATCAAAATTATAGTTTCATGTGGTTTTTTTAATAAATTGCCCGTTTCGATGTAAACCAGGAAGAAAATCGAAACAGTAATTCGATTAACCAATTTTATATACGTTTGTGTAGAGGTGGTTACTGAAAATAAGCGAGGGGAGTGCGCGGAGATAAAAGCGGGGAGAAATAACTTAGATACTGAAGCAGAACGTGTTCATGATGCGTGCAAACCGGAAATCCAACACGAAATATTCGTAGTGTTATACATAAAGCAAACTCAATCAGCCGGCGACTCTACCGCAATCTACCGACAACACTCGTCGAAATATTGTGCGGATGCTGGAATTGCTGTCGTAGTGTTGTCTGCAGCGACGCAGCAAACGCCGCGGTGCGCCGTTGATTACGCTTGATATTTCGTTTTAAAAAATCACTGAACTGTACGACGTCACGCGAGCAAGTATTACAAAATCGGATGCCCGGAACGGGCCGAATGCAACTATTAAAGTATAATAATTAGTGTACAATTTAAGTCGGATCAATTGCCGTGTAGAGCAGGAACATGACATTAGCTGGAAAGTTCAGTTTTCAATGGCCTCTACCCTCGCGGGGGGGCGCTGCGTGCGTCATAGCGGTGTCGTCTGCAGTTCACTGCGCATTCAGAGCGTTGTGTGTTTTGTTTGAGCTAATAGTTGTGGAAGCTGCATTGTTGAGCTCACAATGCTAGGAACTGTACTTGTTATGTTCAGTGTTGTTATATAATTGTTCCATATTATGATCGCATTGAGTATTTTAAAATATTATAAATAACCGACATTAATATTGATTTTGTCTTTAACCCCGACTCCATGGCCCACGGTCGGGCCGAGCGCAATAAAATAATCCATAACTATGTAGGATGCTTTTATACGGACAGTTGTAAATACTAATTGCTCTATGCACAAACATTTCGTGTCATATTTCCGATAACTCCGGCTACAAATCAAATTCGTGCGTCACGGCGCGAACTGGGCGGATGCAGTTCGGTGAACGTTGGAAGAGTTATGCACGGTTTGTTTCAACAGATCTCTATCGAGCCGCTCGCGTGCTCTTTCAAATTTTAGCCAAATATTTGATAGCCTTTTTTCATCTTTTCATCTCGCACAACTCATTAAAAATAATAATAATTAGTATAGGATGGAATTCAACGTTAAATTTGGATTGATTGTCAACATTGATTCACTTGCAAGCATCGATGCGTTTCCCAACGGAGGCGGCGCGTGATGTCCATAGTGAGCGACGGCTAATTACCGCATCGCATTGCATAATTGCATTCTCCAGATACGACCTAGCACTCGTAGTGGATTATACAGATGAGATCGAGATTCTATCTATATAGTTCATTTGACATTCTTGTAGTTAATTGCTATTAACATTTACCTTGACGCTGTGAGGACTATATTACGTAAGGGTAAGCGTAAGGAAATTAATGGCAAAAATGTAATAAAAGCACAAATGCCTTCTCTTACAGCTATAGTCTCTACGCACATTTTCGCAATATTCTATTATGTACTGAAGCCAAAAGATCTAAGTTGCCTAATATGGTCGTAAAGTCGTTTGTATTTTTGTATGGGGACATCGTGTAGGTTCACTTTACGTTACCTGTCTTGACAAGAACATTTTTTTTTGTGTACGCATAGGACACTGTATGTTATATATAAGTCTCAGTTCACGCTTACCGAAGATTGATTAATTTAGAGATACAGAATAAGGGAAGGTACAAAATAAAACAATTTGTCCAAAATCCTAGAACAGTGACTGATCTAACATTTCAGCAAGTTTACTAGAGTGCTGCTATTTCATTTGATATTTTTATTAACCGACTTCAAAAAAAGGAGGAGGTTCTCAATTCGACTGTATTTTTTTTTTTTTATTTTTTTTTTTTTTTTTTTTTATGTTTGT
Organism: Agara belti belti; assembly: GCA_018245935.1. NCBI lineage: Eukaryota > Metazoa > Arthropoda > Insecta > Lepidoptera > Hesperiidae > Agara > Agara belti. Next base: position 46 of record DWEM01001577.1, on the reverse strand, counting down.
TACCTCATAACTCTGGACTGCGTGAACCGATCTTGAAAATTTTTTT
>DWEM01001576.1:0-13916 GCA_018245935.1 Agara belti belti | reverse complement strand
CCCACAGCCCTATTAGAGGTCCGTCGCCGATGTCCATGGGCGGCAGCGGCCACTCGTGACTGCTGCCAGCTCGTTCAGTACTCTCATAACATAATAAAAAAAGAAAAAAAAAGCATCTATTCTACATGGCTGGCATATTCACGATGTCACATTAGCGTCGCGAAGTGACATAAAAGGAACAAAAGCTACAATTTGAAGGCTCTTTTTTTAACTCCCGCTACAGAGAGGATCAAAGAGGGAATCAGCAACATCTGTCTGTGTCGAATGGGGGCCTGTTAGAACGTTCAAATGGTTTTCATTACACTTAAAATTGCCAGAACATTAAATAACGAAGTTTGATACATTTCTTGTTCGAGATATTTCTTTGTGGACGTGAAAAACTTTTAATGAGAGTAACAAGGGGCGAAACTTGAAAACAAGTTCTGCCGTTTCCATTATACGAGATATATTTATATTTTATATATAAGAGAACAAAGGGAAACTTTTGTAAATCCGGTTTATTTCAATATACATATGCATACAATTACGCGTATAGTCCCTTATGGGTAGCTAGGGATTACGGATTGGCACCGACTGCGGTCCTGATAAACTTCTTTCGACTCTTCTACATATTCTCCTCGTAACCTTCATGTAGGCTCTTGTATTAAAGGTGGACTTGATCTGGCGTTCTTTAAAATTTTTTTTCGACCCCTTTATTGGTGCACTGTAGAACTGAGGCTCCTTTCGTAGTGAGAGGGGTTTAGGCCAAGTGCGGATTGGTAGACTACACTCCATACCCCTCAGAAAATATCATATAATTTATAAAATCTCTAAAGTATGCAGGTATCCTCACGATGTTATAGCGAGTGAATATTGAAATTCCAGTTATAAAACGCACGTTACAAGTCAAAGGTGCGGGCGAGTATTTGAACCCAGACTCCCGGAGCGAAAGGCTGAATTTCAAAACACTACGCTACACTGCCACTCATGATAATTTAATTTTCTATTTTCGCTTGCTAAGGTACAATGGTAATGATACAAAAAAATTTCGACGTTAAGTATGATAACAACGGTGGGAGTGAGCTCGTGTGAATTCGCGAAATGTTTTCAAAACACTCGACGGCATCCGTAGACTGCATTATAATGTGGACGTAATTAATTGAATACGTCGAGCGACTAACTGGAGAACCTAGTAAACAATGTCTCACCAAGTGCATGCGACATTATGATTGTTTAGACGGAAAAACTAAATTAAACATTGAAGGTAAAGTTCTGCATATTTTCTTCTTTTTTTTTTCAGCATTCGACCAACAATCTCGCCTGTTCGAAAGCGACGTATTGGCCCACGACGTAGCCACGCTGGCCTCATAGATGTTATAATTTAAAAAAAAAAGCGTTGCATAATAATTTGAAAATGGAATTAATCTATTACAAAATATCGCCGTTTAGAATAAAGTGTTATTGTTGAAAGGTTAAGCCGCGGTAGATAACTGAATCGGGCGCGTGCGTGCTCGGGGCCGGGGCCAAGAGAAATCGAATGTAACTGCACTTTAATGATATTAGGTCATTCGAATGCGTTGCACTAAAACTTCTATAAATTGATATGATTCATTCATCAGTAGCGAATTGTTGTGGAATTTTAACGATTTTTTATTATTTCCTTAGACAAGTTAGTATTCATGAAGAGAGTGATGTATGTAAAAGAAGCACGCCAGGTTTGCAAGCAAAGAGATATTTGGCCCTCAATCTTCATTTCTGGCGTACAATCGATATGCTTGCGAGTATTGCAGTGCATCATCGGTACATTTATTGTTCTGTGAATTACAGGTAAATAACTAAATATTTTAAATTTGTCCAGCAAATTTAGTTCCAGACTTGGGCTCTAATAAGTAGGTAATTATACGTTTTCTATAGTGTAAAACTTTCTGTTTTTCAGTAAATTTCGAACTAGAATTCTAGGTATTGAACATCAGAATATTACATATGTAACTCACACACAGAAATTTTAAGTTCTTCTTATAAGAAAAATTGTATTAAGCTTACCCAACAAAGCTGTATTGTTTATCATAACAGATTAAATTTCTTTATAAGTGAAGTTGTGTTTGTTTTCAACGAGAAAAAGCTACGATTACAAAACCAATGTATACCCAAGAGTATAGCCTAGCTACCTGATGCGTGGGAGTGCTTCAATGAAATTCCTTCGCTCTAACTTATTTCTAACATCCCTCGGGAAATTAAAACTGCCACTTAATTAGAAATAAAATTTTCTCCTTTTTTTGATCACGTATGTAATATTGATATAAGCAAACTTCTGTAATTGTATAAAGTTTACTTAATTAATTATGTGCTCGTTAAATGCTGTACATAAGTTTCGTTGACGAGAACTTGTGTACGTTAATGATTATTACTGTAATTATGATGCTTTTTTATTTGCCTGTACCTATACCCGTTAGTTTGAAATAAAGTGTAGAATAAAATACCAAATCTCTTCACTTATCCCGCATAATTGCATCTACTAAAATACGATATGCAAATCGTGCCGCGCAATGAGGACAAGAACATTCCTCGTAAAATTATACGTAATCGAGTGTTAAATAAAATCACATTTAAACTGAGAAATGCATACTTAAATCTTGCCGTTTAAAGTTCACTGTAATGTTACAAAACTCGTGAGGATTTAATGTAATATTTAAAAATTTTGCAATGTTCGTAATGAATTTTGCGTGTAACTTAACGGACCAACGTCACACATACTTATGTGTTTACGTGTATGTTACTTCGAGATCAATTGCATGAAAACAAAACAAAGCGTTTTGGAAATGTTCACTTTCACAGTGGCGTGCTAATATGCACTCGACTCGAATGGTTTAAAAAGAGAGCTATCGAAAGTTAAAATAGAAACAGAAACACGATCGCAAGCCGACACCGATCGTAACGATTGGATTTCAAAAGAAAATCTCACCGTCGACACACTTCATACATGCGGACAGAAATAACGCGGTTATAAAATTCGATGCGCCCGGTATTGTGGGGCCGGGAGTCGGATGGAAAGAATAAAATAGCAACGAAATCACCGGCGGGGGAGTGCATCGCGGAGTGCACTGACAGAATTATCGGAGGCGTTGCGGCGAGGGGCGGCGGTTATTTCTGTATGTTTCGCGAGAAGTGTCGTTTGCATCCGAGGATTATGGGCGACATAACTCGCGATAGTTCGCCGCGCAGCGCCGGCCGAGCCACGCGACGGCCATTGATCCAAATGGCCGACGGAATGCTCGCTACGGCGATTGCAGCGCGTCTATCCGCATTATCCCACTGACTTCTTACAGTTTGCTAGCTTTGCTTGATTACTTTCTTTTCTTATATTCTAATACAGAGAATTATCTGAACTTTTTTTCTTGAAGGTGACGTTAATCAGGCAGGCCGGTTCATAGTATTATCGCTCTATACCTCTAAACAGAAATAACTTCGATTGTAAATATTAAAAGACAATTGCCACTAAACACAATCACCCAACATAGAGACAGAGAACATCAAAGACGAGCTTGTTACACTCGCTACATACGTCGATCATTCAGGAATAGTTACTGTTACTCTTTTCAATCTTTTTGCTCTTATCCACACTGGACAGATACATAGTTTAAATTAACAAGTGTTTTCTTATGTATTACACAAGTGAACACGGCAAGCTACGTCGGTCATAACTCAGCTCGCCCGGTCAGATAAATCGAGAACGAGTAGGTAATTGCAATTACAAAACAACCCCGGGCTGCCAGCGAACGGACTGTGCGTTACGAAACATACATACACGAAACGGCACTCGTACAAAAACTTTCTGCCGAAAGCCGCCGGACTGGTCATGTTAAATCTGCGAAATCGACTCCCTTTTACGGCATCGAGATATATGACGCCAGTTCGTTACGCGTAACAACGCAGGTGCCGAGTGCGAAAGTTCCATGCGCACATTAGTGTTTATATGCAACGAGGCGAATAAAAAGCGTCGACTTAAGGGGGAGTGCGACGTAAGCGAAGCGTGCTTCGCTCCTTGCCCCCGCTGCGGTATAAATACGATTGCAAAAAGACCGCAATGCAAAAATCACGGAAGAATCCGAGCCGACGGCGACGCCGCGGCAGCGCGACGCGACGCACCGCTCGTTAATATGCACGCCGTAATACACGTATAAGTACGTTACCGAGATATTATCGACATTAAGTATCCAGTCGCATGATGAAGAGAAAGCACCTGCGAGTATAAAATATGCTATACATTATTGGATCGATTCAAAAGCTTTTTTTTTTAATTCTAACAGTTTTTTGAAACGTCCAGCACCCGTCGCGTTTTATTAGGATATCGCGTGACATTTTTATAGTCATAAAAAAATATAATACAATACAAAGGAAAACACAAGCGATATATTTATCAAAATCTTTGTACATTAAATCATTTTGATGTTTATTTTAATGTAATTAATTATTGTTGATAAACGAAGGTCAATAGCATTTATTTAAATGTGGTCTCAATGATTATTGTAATTATAGATCGAATAAATAATACACATAGGTAGATACATTATAATTATACTCGTCAGTCAAACTGAGTGATAAAATATTCGAAATCGTAGGTATATCGCACGGTGAACTATAAAGATCTCAAGTTCTCGTGCAAATCGCAACATAAAGTTAGCAGACAAAACGCCAACTTGGATAAAGTATTCAATATACAATTCCACTACAAGTGAATGTATATTTAATGCAACGTTTAACTATGTGGTCGCAGTGCACTTACGGGCCAGTGTGCGGCGGCGCAGGCCACTTTGCTCGCGCGAGAGCGTGTGAACAGACGAAAGCACTCGTTACTTCACAATTAACGACTGGAAAGCCATTTAAAAAGGCAAACATATAATAAATGTCTGCCAAACAGACTTTTGTTTAAGTTGAATTGTAGGACAAATAGTAGACAAACGATATTGAAGCGATAATTACCCTTTTATTGTATACCTTCGGACGAACGAAACTATGAATGTTCTCATAGGAAGATATTGCGTCCGTCATGACGTGTTATTAATCGATATGAAGGCGACGCAAACGCGTTTTATGAACATTATCGACGCGAAGACAAGCGCTGAATATTCCAAAATCAGGTAGATAGAAAGGTAGGCGTAACGCAGCTGGCACGGTGAGTCATGGAGGGTAACGCCTCGGCTCGGGAGCGCCCCGAGCCCGAGCCGGCTGTCAGGAGGATGGCGGCCGCGTGGGCCGCGACTTGCAGCGCGAACCTGTTTGGGTCATGCAACTCATGCATTTCTATTTATAACCGAAGTCATTTGCTGCTCTCGCCTAAATAATTGACTATTTCCAATTGGAATACCACGAATCTAAACCGATATCCACTTGTTATACGATACGACGGAATGTTGAAAACATGGTGCGTAATGGAAAGAACATATCAAGATACCTACGTGCGCGATTAATACCATAATGAAAACCAAATAGACGACAATTTTATAGGATTAAAAATATATACAGTAACAATTATTATGGAGAACGTTTAGTGAAATTCAAGTTATTATACGTAAACTTGCACAAAATCATTAGTTTGTGTTCTTTTAGTTATAAAATCGACCAATTTTATTATTTATTATGTGTGTGACATATTTCTTGAAAAATGTCCGGTATCTTTTATTTACGTTTATTCAAATAAAAGACTATATATATTTAGCTAAAAAATCAAATCACAAACGCAGTTCCAAATTATACAGATATACCCTGAGAGGCATGAGGGAAGAAGTAACTCTCGACACTATTTAAGTAACTGACGAATAGCTGGTTTCATTTTACAGAAAAAAGATCAGCTATATTGCCGACAACGGAAATATTCGCACTTACCGCAATAAGTACAGCCGAGGTAAGCGCATAAACTAAGCCTCGTTACCGCGAGCATCTCGCGTCGATATAAAATTAGGTGAATATACCGTGCACGCTATTAAATCGGAGTGTTGCAAGTCGTTTGCGGTATCGCAATACCGTGGGGCGCTTATCCGAGAGTCTCGTGTGTAGGTGGACATCGTGAGTTATCAACTGGAAATCATCGCGACGAGAGACGCTCCACCAACTATACCTAACACAATTACACACGTACCATACGTATGCAAATGAGCAGAGCAACATTCGAAACATATAACAATTAGTCGATACCGTACTGACATGTCAATGTTTCGAATGAAATTTTCAGCGATTCAATAGAGGCGGCGAATACGGGACGTGGGCCGAACGTGTAGGAGTGAGTACCGAAATTGATACTCGCGTACGTTCCGAAATCCAGTTACGTTTCGGTGAACAAAGAGCGTTGTTTAGCGGTCCATTGTTTCGAGAAAATGCATCATTATACCATGTTGAAACACTGATCGCCGTTGGCATTGATGTATTCGATTTAATTTAAATTGTACCTCAAGCGTTAGCATAGGCAAGTTAAGTTGTAACAAATATATAAATTCTAAACGGAGTCGTTAGCGACTATTCAAGGCGGCGAACGACGTACTTTCTATCGTAATGAATGTTGCATATATGCAGTGAATTAAGAGACGCGTGAAGAATATGGCCTACACCAGTTTGCATGTCATGATAATGAACGTAAAATATATATTATAATTCCACAGTAAATGCAGCTAGTTATCATATCATTGTATGCAATGTGAAACTGTGAAACGGAGAAAAGATATACATTGAATATATAGAAGACGAGAAGTTATGTAGTTTTATAGCAAAACGTTTATCGTAACGCCGGTCGTGTGCACGTAATCCCTCACTAATAATAGAACATGCGTGCATCTTACCAATACAACGTGTTTCTTTCTGTGATCCGTATTTAGAACGCAACAGACACACACCTAATGCGTACAATCGTACGAACTCTAAAACCGCAGCATTGCATTCCCTAGCTGCTGGGAGAGAATTTTGTTTCATCGTTGAGTAATACGTGGTATATGCGGTTTTAACTATACTACGCAAAGAAACAGTTGATTTGTTGAAGATCATCTGTAAATATTGGACATTTGCGGTCGATGTACAGTCGGGTGCAGAAAATTGTGTGGCCGTTTTGTACATTTTAATTGTGCTAGTGAGTATAGTAGCGAAACATGGCAACGTAGCGTCCATTGCTGATTAGAAAGTAGAAAATATGTCGGAAGAGCCTCGTGCACACCACGATGACGTCAGCTAATGACTCATCGCCACGCATCATGAGAAACGTCGCTTGCGCAGTACGCGTAAGACAAGCGAGATTTCACAGAAACAAATTATTGTATGGTAATGAAACAGCAAGTGGCATGATGACCATAAGACAGGGCTGTAAACAACCAATCACGGAATCAAAGCAAGACTCGTGGACTTATCGTAAAATATATAAGACGAAAATTCTTGATTCTCGATTCGCACAATTCGTATTAAAAAACATAAAAACGTAAGACGATAATGCAATCTCAATCGACAACAGAGAGTCCCTTGACAATAACACAGCATCAAGCTATTAAGGCAATTCAAAATAAGATCGTGATGGCATTTAGGTCACGTACCGGTCCTTTCACGGAGACGCGTGACATTCAATAGAAGATATTCAGCCAAAACAATTCACGATCAAACGTCTCTCTAAATACGAACACATTTTTAGGATCAGAGGCTCATTGTCTTGTAACAAGTGTATTGCTATTCAACTTGAAACAGTTTGCAATAACATCAGTAGATTAAAATAATTGCATTACTTTACTTTAGTCAAACTGTTAAAATCGAATACAACTTTAGTTAATCTAAAAAGTAAACATTAAAATGACATCTCATATAGGACATGTGATTGAAAATCAATTATGAGTTCTATTTGGCCTGAAGTAGTTCCAAATACGTTCAAAGGTAATTATTTTAAAATTGGTACGTTCTGTTCGTTAACTAGGAAAAATAGATATTTCACGTAGAAAAATAGATATACATAGCACACGACGTTTTTATTGCCAATTTTTTGTGTTCATTACGTTTGTATTGCCATATTTTGTTATTTCTTATTCGAGCTGTTAACTGAATTTGTGAGTTACTCGAACGTTGTCTGCTATTAGAATTCAATGAATTAACTTTAATCTAAGATTTTTGTGGCTGCCAATAATAAAGGAGAACGTATTTGAGCTGAATTTTAAAATAAGAAAAAATGAATCAGCCAGAGTTCAGTCCAACTGACTAATTAGACAAGTTTTTTATTAGTTATTTCGTTATCCATTGCGTTTCTCAGTTTGAAAACTTACTGAGCGATTTCCTCCTTCTAATATCAAATCTCAAAACTCCACTATTGCAAAGTATCGACGACCTTCAACAATGTAATGAAATAAAGAGTTATTTTATTTGCCTATAATCAGTAATGCGGCGCGCGACAGTGAGCTGTTCGCTTCCACCCGGAACGTTTTCGTAGTTGTTCAGTAGTATTTAACGTTTTTGTTTACTTAAAACACCAATTTACTATTGGGCAAACGCAGCGAAGCATTACCGCGGTGACTAATGACCCTGTTGCACTGTAACGAATGCGTCTAAGTCGCGAAAGACAATGCTCGGATGGCACGTGGCATGTCACTTGGATACTAGTAATACTGGTCTAGCCGCTCAATTCACCGTCATAATTGCTGCCATTAAGATGAGTCACGCTCGGCGACGCGGCCGAATCCCGCCCGCTTTATCAATTGCAATCGCAGACTCCAAAGAACGCTCCGTATCTTGACAGTAATCGTTCCATAATTAAAATAATGCGAATTTTGTGTTCACCTAGAACGATTGCCTATTAATTATTCAATTGGCGGAACGATCAGTTATCCTCCAATGATCCGTCGGGGCACCCGACAGGGTCGGAGTGTCAAGTGATCGTAGAGAAAGCGGCGGTCGTTGTCTTTTCCGCGCGAGGGCCTCCAATAATGGCGGTGTGGAAGCACGCCACCAGTGACGTCACCGAGGATAATTAACAGGCGAGAGCACGCCGCACGCGTCCAGGCCACCACGCGCAAAGCTCGCAGGAAATCGCCGCTTACATCATCAACCATACACGACACGCCGATAACCAGTGTCTATAAACAAGCCTCCACTGTGCTGGGATTGTGAAATTATGTAAAAAATTCTTTGGAAATTTGGTAGGCGATGACATTTTATTCATCACTGTAAAAGATGAGGATTTTTAAGTCATATGAATTTTATTACCAATCGAAAGCAATATCTTAAGAGCATTTTTTCTGGTATTCAAAATGTTACATTCGTAAATGAGGTAACGTTTAAGCAGTCGAATGGCCTACGTATTAGAGTAATATAGAATGGAAATAGAGAAAACACATAGAAACAATATGAAAGAGACTAAAATATTCTATGCAGAATGTACAATTACCAATCGAAAGCAATATCTTAAGAGCATTTTTTCTGGTATTCAAAACGTTATATTCGTAAATGAGGTAACGTTTAAGCGGTCGAATAGCATATGTATTAGAGTAATAGATAATGGAAATAGAGAAAACACATAGAAACAATATGAAAGAGACTAAAATATTCTATGCAGAATGTACACGAAAATGAGGCGTCGCCGGTGACATATTTAGTGAGGGCACTTTTGCGGCATAATAAATAGGGTGGAAGCTAATGGCTGATGTCATCATAATGTATTTGTCCTCAAACAAGCGGTGTAACTTGACTGTTGATAGGCGGAATGTTAAAGTAACTATTAATTAAATGCGGAATGCGGCGTAACTATTCGCCAGCCATATGGATAGTGAACGTCGGACTAATCTAGTTAATTAACTAATCTTCTTCTACTTTGAAAGTCTTAGGCAACGTTACGGTAGCAAGCGACACCAGACGTGAGGGAACTTTTATACTACGGCAATGGTTGTAACAAATGTTTATAATCACGCCAATCGTAATATCCCACGCCTGCAGAGCGTCAATCTGTTTCTGGATCGAATTCAATTAGTCAATGACAGCGTCAATCGCGTGCTAAGGACAAATCGGTTCAAAGCAATGTTCGCGCTGAATCGAACACACGGACTCTGGGATTCTTCAAGGGAATAGTAGCATCCATCACCCGCGTCACTTTAGAAGTAGGCACGCCCCACCGGCCGCCCGTGATCAATATGGCGGCCATTAATCTTGTCAAATTCTCTTTCCAACTACGTGTCTCATGATTCAAAATCCGACTAGAATACAGACAGTTGACATAGTACAACGTGATTCGAAATATTTAAAAACAGTAACAATGATTGCAAACGAACAAACTGCCACCGAACGGTGTTGTTACTAAAAAGTTATTACAATACGGACGAGTGAGTGTAGTCTTAAAAAGGCGCATTTATAAATAGTATGTCACGACCCAAGAATGGAGATTTTCAACAAAATATGGCGGAGGGCGGCGTGGCGTGAGGAACAAAACAAAATATCGTGTGACATACGAAGGAGCACTAATTTAAGTCCCCCGTCCGATGTCGGAGGGCCGCCGTAAATCAAGTCGCTGCTCCGCACGAAATATATATTAATTATTATGAGTGTACACGCCCAACATGCAACGACACCTCCGATGATGTTATTTCCACAGAGATATGAATATTAATATTCGTAATGTGGTTTCCGTGCTGAATGTTGGCGCAAATTTTAAATTGAATCCAAGCTGAGTATACATTGTCAAATTTTTAAAAATACATAAGCTATCAGCATTTATTCCAAACTGGTCACATGATATACATATATATATATATATATGTAAATGTCAAAGTATTTTACTAGCAGTTATTACGCGTGAAGGAATAGATTGTTACTGTCACTGATTTTTTTATATAAGTGCTTTGCGTTTTTCATGTTATAATTGATTTGAATTGTTTTGGTACGAGACCGGAATGGATTAATGGAGTGGCGGGAAGGGCCGTTACCGTCAGCACACCGTAAGGGCACGTGCAACTATTTTTACCAGTGCTTAGATACCGTTGATCTTTTTCGGTCAAAGCTTTTAAATTTAAAACCATTCACACCTGTTCGGTTACATCATCAGGCTTTCACGTTCAAACATTTAGAATCTCTCGTTGCACTATAAAGAGTTTATTGTGTACGAACGGCCATATTACATAAACAAAGGCAAAGCTTTTGTATGGAAAAATACGTACACTCAACAACATCTTAGGTACAAGTTATAAAACTAAGAAATTAATGTTTCAATTTTTTAAGCGATTATAATTATTAGAATTGAAGGAAACAGGTCAAACAGTAAGGCAATTTATTATTATTGCTAGTGTTAGGTCTACGGATGTTTATTAATATTTAGGTTTGCATATGGTATTGCAGATTTTTCAGCAGTACAGAGCGGTTAGTAACTAAACTGTAGGACTAGAAAATACAATTATTTGAAAATTATACATAGATGAATAATTCAAAGGACGGCACAACACTAACTTTTCCTATTTTAGTGTACAATAAATCTATGAACACATATGAAACAACAAAACTTATTTAAAAAAAAAAAACTCTATTTTTATTGTATACTTACCAACAACAACAGAAGACAACCATAAACTGTACATTATTAAAAGGCAGGAGATGCAAAAAAGAGATATGAAAACTTATTTGGCTCTCCAACTTTGGATGTAAAGAATCGTCGATATAACTGGAGTATGTAAGACATTCTTTATTTGGCGCACAATGAACACACAGAATACACGGGTTACACGAACGGATGAATATGAATCCAACGAATACGAGAAGAACAACAAGATATAAAGATATATCAAAAGAGCAGCATTACGTATGCTTTATATTAAAGACGAACTATCTAATACTATTGGTACATAACTCGAATTGCGTACACACGTTTAATAGCACACGAGCAATGACAGACTCGCTCTAGAACGAAATATAATAAATAAACGAACAAAAATATAATAAATAATTCCAAAAGCGACACTTGATGTTATGATAACAAAACTAACCATTATACCTACTCATTAAAAAACACCTTCCACAATAACTGATTAATAACCAATTAATAATATATCTTCCTTATTAATAATAAGGAAGAACGAGGTAGCCGAACGATTTACGAGTATAAGAATCTAAAGTTAACGAGATAAACTATATATATTTTTTCAAATACTAATAACTAACCTTGGGAGTAATTTATGTTTAGCTAAACGTGAATTTATTTTTTAACATAACGAGTACCGTAAGCGCGTGCGGTTAAAAAAGCTTGCTCAGCTACAAAGCCGGTACGGGATAGAGTCTACCGTGCAAATGCAAATGGGGCGGCAATTAAAATTTCTTTAGTTCACTCCGTACCGCTAATGAGGAGAGCTTGCAGCCCCCCTAAGTCGGCGACGGCTCCGTTAGCAAAGTAGAAAACCAATTAATGTAAAACTCTTGTCAACATTGGAGAGTAACTTTTCACTTTTGTGAATGTGACCGACGGAAAACACTCCGACTCATTGTTTGTCAATGTCGCCGGTGAAGATAGTGAAGAGTAACGCTGAGACATCGCCTCGATAATTTAGTATCCGATGTCGCAGCTTGTACAAGCTCAAGAAGCGTTTACAGTTAGAACACTATTGAGAAAGAGAGCAGCTTTAAGTGAAATCATAAACAGACAATGGTCAAGAACAAAACATTAAAAATTATTTGTGTCAGTAATCGTTAATAGTATCGAATAAAGGTAATGAAGGTTATTTATAATGACAATGATGTATTAAAAAAATTATATAACTTTTAAAAGTAACTTTAGCGAGAAAGTTACGTATATAGACAGGTTATGGTAAAGAAAATTCTAACTTATATTACAGTGTCAAGGAATGAGTATAATGTTATATTTATCTAGTCATCAACGTTCTACTCCACCATGCTCTCTAAAGCTCATAACGGTTCTTGAAAATGTCTTAGTCATGATTAACACTCGGTTCAATTGTTTATCGTATTAGTTAAGATAACAACTTGAATAGTAATAACCATCACAATTGCCTTGAACGTGTTATTGTAGCCGATCAAGAAGTCGATTCTGTTGTATTATCTATCTATATATATAAAAATGAATCGCCGAATGTGTTGGTAAGCGGCAAACTCGAGAACGGCTTGACCAATTCGGCAATTTTTTTTTAACGTTTTTGTTAAGGCACAAGGAAGATTCTTATGGAGAAAAAAAATGAAAAAATTCGGAAGAAAATGGTAATGAAAGCAATTTAATTTTTCCGTATTAACTGCTTCCCTGTCAAACATAATATGATGTACGTCCCGCCGAATATCATTAAAATTGGTACAGGTATTGGTACAACTAAACTGTTAATTTATTGTTAGGCGGTAAGAAGTTCGCCGTGACAGCTAGTCTAGAATAAATGCGATTTTTGTACACAAGTGCTATTATTATACACAGTTTTATAAAAACATGACCGGAATTGCGTGAGCAAAACCTTGTATTGCTTTACCGTGTTTTGGCGTTTTGATTTAATTTGGGATTTAATCTTTTATTTAAAATCACAAAGTTGCGTAGTTTTTACAAACCCGAGTCATGAGAAATAGAAGAAAAAACCAATCATGGCTTCACAGTCAACAGCGTTATATACCTACAAGATAGATACCATTTTGGTAGTTTTTTGTGTCACTTGTATAACAACGTGACACATTGAAATCATGGCAAAACCGTCTTATCCTTCGCCGTGAGTTTGTTTTATGATTTGATTTAGGATTCAATATTTTACTTAAATACATCAAGTTACGTATTTTTTAGTTTAGTAAAAAACAATTAGCCCCATCACGACTAATTGTACAAAAATATAATCTATATATATAAAAGCGAAAGGTCACTCACTCACTCACTCATCACGAAATCAAGTGCTAGGAGTTTCAAATTTTGCATGCGGGTTCTTTTAAGGACGTAAGTGCTCACTAAGACGGGATTTTATGAA
>DWEM01001575.1:0-13920 GCA_018245935.1 Agara belti belti | reverse complement strand
TTAACCGACTTCAAAAAAAGGAGGAGGTTCTCAATTCGTCTGTACTTTTTTTTTATATTTGTTACCTCCTAACTCTGGACTGCGTGAACCGATGTTGAATTTTTTTTTTGCGTGGGCTGTTTAGAAAGAATTTAAAATGTACATGTACAAATTATTCTGTTATGTTTAAAATTCAGAACAAACATGTGGACTCATCTTACAGCACTGTAAAACATGACTTGACATGACGTGACTAAGAAACGAACCTCAGAACTATAAACTTACCATTGTTTTTATTCTACTATACTACAATTTACTATATTTAGTTGCATAAAAATAATTAAATTTGATATATAAATCGGTATAAGTGATATATCTTTCAATTGACAGTATATACCTAAATATGTAAACTGAATAGACATAAGTAATATGTATGTAGGTATGTATGTTTATCAACTGTTCGTTTACCATAGCACAGGCACTAAATTGCCTAATTAGGAATCAAACAGCCGTGTCTACACTTGTCTACAGTTCTACAATTGTCCCCAGATATTATTATTATTATTTTATAGGTATTATACAAAACAAGCGTTAAGTTAAACGCGTAAACGCCCAGCTCGCGAGTGGCCGCTTCCTTACGGCACTTTCCAACACTTGTGATACACAAACAAATATTGTCCCTCACTCACCTTTGGACCACACACAACAGTCTCTCTATCGGTATTACCAAGCTGTAAACGTGACGTGAGCAGAGGAAACTTTTGTGTTATTGCAAATACGTAATAAAATGTAATTTGTTACTACGCTTACTTACATCTTGTAAGTATAAAACGACAAGTAGCTGTTACCCTGGTTTCGCCCACATTGTTCTCATTCCGGAGGTTCGGGCTTCAAATCCTGGCACGTCCAGTCCAGTTACAAATTTAACTTAATAAATTGGAACACACACACTCGGCCGCTTGATTCCAAACTAGACAACGCCCGTAATATAGTGACCAGACAGCTGATAAACCACATATAACATACTATATAATATACCTTTATAATTATTATTACTACACCCAGACAGAACAAATATTCTCATCACAAAAGTGTTTGTCTTGGTGGGGAATCGAATCCACGACCTATCGACCAAGAGGCCACGTATTCCACATGTTTCTGTGGCAAGCAACATCTTGCTTTCTCAATTTCTCAATTCCGTACAAATAAATATCACCTCTATAATTTCCTAGTCGGCTAGTCTCGTCAATGTCCCGCATAATACATGTGCCGCTTGACAGCAATTACGTCGCTACTATACAGCAAGATCGTGTTCTCACGACGGGAGGGAAACTAACCGCAACCGATAACTGTGCGTAGGTTACGTATCAATTGTAAGTGAGATTTGTTTGAAAATAGCCCCAACTGTACGTATATTTATTTGCAATACTATACTATGCATATTTCTTATTGTTAGATTTAAGAAGAGATATACGAGTATACTGCGTTCCGTATAACACAATGTTTTGGTGTCAACACTAACATTATTCGTTTCAGTCACTGAGATACAAAATCACTACATAGTATAAAACAAAGTCGCTTTCTCTGTTCCTATGTCCCTATGTATGCGTAAATCTTTAAAACTACGCAACGGATTTTGATGCAGTTTTTTTTAATAGATAGAGTGATTGAAGAGGAAGGCTTATATGTATAATAACATTTGTATAATAATATATGCGCGGGACGAAGCTAGTTACGAATCAAAAAGAAAAAAATCTGGACGCACGACTGAAGTTTACTCCTCAAGCACGATTTCTTTAAATATGCAATAGACAAATATGTATTTTTTATTCTATTTTCATTTTGATTCATAATTGACAGTTGTTTTATTCGTATTGACATTACTGACTGGACATTGTATATATGTAGCGTTGTCAATGCTGTTTTGTTGTATACTCTTATGCTATATGTTTTCTTATGTGTAAGGAATAAACTCCAAAATACGTTTAATTTCGTTGGTCTATAATTTTGCACGTATTCTTATATACCTACTTCATGAGGGTACAAAAGATAAAGATAAACTAATCTATCCATCCTCAGAAAAGACCATTATCAAAGATACAAGCCAACTATGTTCTTATTTACTTGCAGCATGATTTTGTGGTGAGGTAATAAGCTGTGGATGGCTTGTGGTCAAAACCAAATGTATTTTTGAAATAAATATATTCGAGTCCAGTGACGAAATGTACATTAATTACTATATAATACAGTAGAATTGCTTTCCATAAATCTGAGATCTCTAAATCATATCATTGTCAAGTGAAGTGTAACTAAGGATTCAAGAAGGTGTTTTAACAAATGTAAATCAACGCAAAACGAGTAATACACAAAATTAATCAGAATTCGTCAACCTTAAATAACCAGCGAGTTGTCAATAATACAGCATTTAATAAAAACCCAAAATAAAATTTACAATGACAAATACCAACTAACTGCACTTAAAGTACAAAATACATAATTAATCAATCAGATAATTTACAAACTATGACACAATATATACTTAGAATGACATCACAGCTTGAAATACAAATACGAATTTCTAACGAGATAATAGATGTTTTCAACACTCTTACACTAACAAAGTACCAACAAGTTTATATCCTTTTACGAGTTCCTAAGTAACAATAGAACCGTATATTTTTAAAGAGCATCGCTACTGTTTCATTGTCAGTGCAGTCAAAACATAACACAACTTATCCTTGTTCAAAACAATTAGACGTCATTAAAACAAGCTTCTATGGGGGCTGACAAAAAAAGGATCACTACACCGATGGTCACTGTCCACGACATTATCTGTCACAAATCGATTGTTATTTTTTGTAAGAAATACACAAAAAGGCCGGTTCGTTTGTAAGGCTTAATGCCTTAACAAAATAGACGATCTATAACAATACCGACAACAGCACGAACGGTTTTCTTCAATGATATTAGTGTACTGGGTTTTGCAAAAATATTTGTAACAGATATTCTTACACTGTGGCCGTAATAGGGTAAATGCCGCTGTTAGTAGTTAGTAGCAACCGCAAATTTGTCAGACCACCTTGCAGCGAAATGAAATTTATGGTCCCAAAGCCAGGAAGAGGACGTAAGCCGTGCCGTTGCATAATCTCCACAATTTATGGTTACTTTTGTTGACTTTGCTGCACTTTGTTCTTTTGTGTTATTTCATTAACTTCGACAGTTATGAGATGTAAATTACTAAGGTGTGTTAAATTTTATTATTTTGCTAAAACTAGCCTTGTATTAATTTTTTAGATTCTCAAAACGTTTTATTGGTAGATGCATTTATAACAGCTTACTCATTATCAGGCAAAAAATATATAGTTGTCAATGCATTTCTTCACTTTCACTAGAATAAAAATATGAATTTCAGATGTTGCGTGCAGTTTTCTGTATCATAAAGTCAAAAATTTAGTATCAGTCAGTCCTGGCGAGATGGTACAATAATAATAATAATAAGATTGTGATAATACTTATTATGTAAATTCAAGTATCTGCTGATATTTGATATATTATTTCTTTAGTGACATATGTATAAAAAACACATCCGCAACTATCTTACGAACAAAATCGATAATTATAGGAAGTAATTTAATTCGATCAATGAAATCGATTTAACAAGAACATCAAGCCTATCTCCAAAATCGATCACGCCCATGAAAATTTGACCGATTTGTATTCAGAATCTGCACGTGAGGCAAAGGTCGGTCCTTGAATTAGAGAGAGGAAATCCGGAGTTCATTGTATCCAACTCTTGTGCACTTTACCTGACCGGTAGATAAAAGACCCTCATAGAATAGGACCATGCTTGTCTGATATTTTTTTCCCTAAATTACACGGTGTCACAATCTTCTCACTGCCAACCTAACAACATAAAAAATGTCTCACGAAAAAATTTAATTTGAATTTGGAATGCAAATAAGATGCAACGGTCGCGTCTTTGTTGTCAGTTTTTGCATACAAAAAAATCAGATTTAATTTTCTCACGTTAGCGTTTTTTTTTTAATGAAAATTTCTAACGAGGGTTTAATTTGAAGAACTCTTTGGGGTTTGATTTTTAGGCTTTTTTCATTGTTTTTTTCAATTGATTCTTTGTTTGCGAAAACAAAGTCTCGTAACACGGTTGTCGCAAAAAATAATTACATTGTTGATTTACGCACATTCCAGTGCAATTTTTTTTGTGTTTTGTATAATAAATTTATTCGTATTATCTCTTTAAGAAATACAATTTGCACACGTTTTTATATGGAATAATTATAATGATAATGATAACAATGAATGACAAGTGAAAACTTTTGGGGCCCCTTGGATATGCAATATTATCCTTAAATTCAGTGATAGCAATAAAAAAATCCTTCTTGTTCATTCGTATTTTAAACTGAATAAAATAAAATTGTCTTTAACTGGCGTTCAATTAACAACCTCCTTTAATATACTAATGACTAATCCATTACAATCGCTTTTTAAATAAATTTTTCATATTGCTTATACATAACGGAAATCAATATCGAACTAACGGAAACCTGCCAAAGCATCGAATGCCATTTTTTACGCGCACCGTGACACGATCAAACAAAAGACGACCGCATCATCTTTTGTAACCGAAGAAATAAATTAAACTATCCTTAGGGGAGATTTTTACCGTTAATTGTAATCTACATGAGAAAAAAAAAACGTTAAAAAACCCCGCGGATGTCTGTGGGAACAGCGCGTCTCAAAAAACTAAGGGCAGGAAGCGTTACGGTAAGTGTAAATATCTAGGTTGACACAGAGAGTTTATGAACGGATATTTATTTGAAAGATTTATATCTCACCGACCCGGCCTTTTAATTACTCTCCGCCTTCTTTTATAAAAAAAAATGTGAGCTTAATAAAAGTAGTTGTCAGGTATTCAAATTATAATTATCAAAAGAGGCAGGTATGTTGCGCTATTTAGTGTAGAGCGTTTATATCCTTACTATGTAATACTATAAATGTGTTTGTTCTTCTTTCACTTCGAACTGGAGCAATAGATCTATGTGATTTTTGGTACGTAGATAGCTGAAGGGCTGGAAAGCGACATTGACTAGTTTATTTCGCGGAAACATATCTAATTTCCGCGGGAAAACACGTTTTAATCAAATGCACGCTATAGATGGCGTGACAAACGCTATAACGGTATGATGTATGAAGTAAAAAAAATCGTTTGATCACGGGGCGAAAACAACTACTCAGTATATAATGCATATGCAGCATACCTACGTTACAATTTTGTTTATTTAACAACCAAAAGCAACTAGGTATATTAATATCTTCTATTTATATCATCATAAAATTACACTAATAAGGAATTGCAAATACAAAATTCAACCACCCAAACTATAGTCGCACCATCCAACGGTCGCCACGTATAAAATTAACAAATTAATCTGAACAAGTAAGCTTCCATCCATCCAATTCCTCTAAAGTTCTATGACCACAGCTTCCGGCCGTTACACACTTCCGCCATCGCATAAAACTCCATAAAGCACGGTTTCATCCAGAAAACACCTCATCAATGATATTTTATTGCTAGGCTACCAACTGTATTCGTCAATATCAGCGATTCTCAAACATCCCGATTCTTATTTTATTTAGAGGAAACGTAGACGGTTTTTTCAAGATTTGCTTAAGCCATTTCATTGAATGGATCACCGTGGACAATTATAATTATTTGTATTTATAAAATATTTGAAAGCAATTTAAAGGTGAAGAAAAAACAGTTTATTTTGTACTTAAATTAAAGATAAGCATTGTTCTTAACTGTGTTCGCGTGATCGAACCAATTACAGTTAATAGAGTAAGTAATTAAATTGACAATATTTTACATTAAATCATTAACTAGTACATAATACGGTATACTAATAATGTTCTGAAAACCATAAGTAAAAAAAAACAACGTTATTATAACACCGAATTTAATAAATTGCGTTATGGGTTTGAGGGTCACTGTCCAAATCTCAAGCCCCCAGTTTTTTCCACAACGAGGGAACGATAGCACCGTAGCGTGTTTATAAAAACATATGCACATTTTTTAAGAACGCATCTCGGGTGGATCAAGGTGCAACGCATTGTGCAAGGGACATACAAGGGACATGCAGTTTTTAATAATTCTCCACGAAGGTTTTTTTTTATACGCGAGTGTTTTTTAAGATTTCTCACGCAGAGTCCCATTGAAGAACAGATCTGTGGGTAGATACATCCGATAGGCATTGTTGGCAGTACAGTCGAGTGCATTTAAATGTGAAAATTTTGGTACGGCTTATGAAATATTTTTGGGATGTAATATTTTGCGTAGTTTGAAGTGCTAGACATGTTTCAAGTTTCATCCGGCTTAAAAACGGTAAGGATTGATTTTATAAAAAAATAAATTTAGAAAAAAAATTTTTTCGCGTCTAAAAAACAAATAAAAATATTGCTACTGTATTTTGCTATTGTAATCTGATGATAAATATAAATAAAATCTAAATATGCATAGTTACATTTATCAAAATGAATTCACCACAAAAACAAAACGACCGCACGTAATAAAAAATATTCGTGATAATAGTAACTCATTTTCAGTTTACAATTGCGTAATGATTTTAATGGGTCCCGCATATTCATTACGGTATAAAAACTGTAATTCAATATAAACTAGGTGACAGGAATCTGGGTAATGTACCGTTGTAAAAACAATCGAAAAAAAACTTTAAACGGGGACTACTGGTAGGCAAAAACGAAAAAGGGGTGTTTAGAAACAATGAGGAAAAAAATAATAAAAAAAAGCTTTCCCATTATCGGCTAACTGGGTTGGGACAGGCGGTTAATTTCGTTGAAACAGATTTATGACCGTAGTACAAAATATCCCAGTATGATCACTATGTTGTTCTACGCGAAATCGATTTCTTTTATTTTACCAAAATTGATTGACGATTTAAAAAATTAACATAATTAATCCCAATAATCGATTAATCAATACTCTCTCTGTTTAAAGAGTCAATTTGTGACATCGTTATTATCATACATAGTTTTGTAAGTATGACTAAGCCTTAAAGGAACTTTCATTTCGAAAATGAAATCATGAAGTAGACATCATAATTTCGTCTACTTTCCGTATTTTCTTGTATTCAATGACGGACCGCTTCAGGTTTGCTCTCTCTAATCAATGCCATCGCATTTCGTCATTGCTTTGAGAATGACACGATATTTAGCCCGCAAAACGCGCAACGACAATAAGCGTATACAATGGCGAACATCCCTTTCACTTCCAGCTCTGTGATGTGTCAATTGACTCGTCCAAAGTTACTGCCCGACATTATAATATCTCATTGTTCTGGCTATATACAATCGAGAGACATTAAAAATAATTTAGGCCGAAGAAACACCGTTGGTTACCTACGTGTGACGTAATCGATTATTGAGTTTTCCTTTTCCGTCAACGATTATTACAATTTCGTTTGATTGAAACGTACTGTTTTGCGATAAACGGTCTTGCTGTTATTCTTATTTGGTCCTATTTGTTCCCGTTTTCAAGGAATAATTTTGTAAAATTCATTTTAGGGTTAGCTTGTATTTTTGGGCTTAGATTCCGTTTAAAATAGTTTTAAACAATATAAGTATATACACAGCTCGAAAAGGATACAAACATCAAACAAGCCACTTAAATTCATATTTTCATATTTCTCTCCCAGGATAAATCTGAAACCGTATCGCAAGCGCACGGCGTGCGACCGGGCAGATGCAAAAAACAAGCTCACTAACGAACTATGGACCACTCGGCTAGACATAAATTATTTAAATTTGACTTGTAATACTGTACGGGACACAGGATATGCATAAAAGGGTTGAAAAAATCCTGAGGGTGACATTTTTTTATGCTATCGCGAGGGTCAGGATTATGGTAAATTCGATTCAATGGTATGCGACTCGCGACTAGCGTTTGCGGCTGCGGCTTGCGACTATTACAAATTCTAGACGGTAAGACTATCTAGAACGCTTTACGTCGGATGACTACTTAATACAGTTATTTTTTTTCAGATTGACGCATATACTAAGAAATTCATTCCATGTGAAAAGGCCCCGTTAGCCGCATGTCACGTACATCGCATTACGCATGACGCAAAATCTACGATCGTTATATAACTTTTAGCTAGAATTCGTTACGGAAATACTGGTATGTATTAAATATTAATTTGTGATTTTTTTCGCACAATCACCCAACCGTTACGTTTATTGATGACCAGCCTCGTGGTCGAGTGGTTAGAGACGTTGACTGATAAAGCGGAGGTATGGGGTTCGATTCCAACCAAGGATAACATTTGTGCGATGGGCAGATTTGTTTGTTATGTGTCTGGGCGTAAAGAATATATCTATGTATATATGTGTTATATCGTATGTTTAATGCATGTTTATCAGCTGTATGGTTAAGATGAACCATGTGTGAAAATGGGCTGATTAAAAGTAAAAGCTTTATGTGCATTAATAAGATCGCCATAGAACCTTAGCTTAAGTGTATTTTAAATGACATTCACAACACACGATCAACGCGTTTCTTGTAAGACAATACCTCATTATTCCATAGCGAGCAAGCAATTATTTAACGCGTGGTAAAATTCGCAATTTCCTACATATCACATCCGACTTATTTATTAGGTAAAAAATATTGTAAATGAAAGAAAGATTCTTTATAATAATACTAACATCCGAACATAATTTTTAAAACGTACATTTAATACACATTGTACACATAACCATATGATCCCAAATTATAAAAGTAACCATTAAACTTAGGTGATATGCCTTCTAGTCCGAATACAGACTTAGGTATGATTTAATTTTTTAGTTATACCAATAAAATGTTGTATCAGACTAACAATAGATAATTATGATTATGGAACAAAATTAAATGTGGAATTTTGATAATAGTCTCACATTTATAAAGCCATAAAAATTAATATTGTTAATAGGTCGTATAACATATCAATATTAGAAGACTTATTGCCAACTTAAAGAACGATCAGCTAACAATGTTAAACTGAATTCTTTACACACACAAAACACACTTGCAAAGAAAACAGCTAGCCAACTAAAATAGAGAGTTTAAATAGTCTTCGCTTAAGAAAATACAAGTCTGGTTCATGTAAATCGAATATGAATATTATGTTATAACGATGCAAAGTTTCTCTCCACAGTTTTGTTTGTCGTTTCATTCCTTACTTTGAAATATTTTTTCATTCGTGTTTTCTATTATGAAACTGTTTACGCGATAGCACAATACTCACACAAACTTATTTTGTGTCTATTTTTAACTTTGACTCTTTTATACACATATCGCATGCTAATAGAACACTGACTCATTAAGAGATAAGTTAAAATTTTGTTACGTACAGATACAGAGATATTTTTTTACTGTGATCTAATATGTAGTTAATCAAATGTACAAAATACTAGCACTTATAATTAATTAATAATTTACTTTAAATTTTTTTCATCAACAAGTACGATAAGGCCTCATTGCAAGATCTGCTTTTGTGATTTCCCAAAAATCGTCTTTTTTGACTTAAGTCAGTAAATGAAGACCTAATATTTTTGAGTCCGATTCGTGGATATTGCAGACATTTTTATTTTCTTAAGTCCATCAAAAAACTTATCTGATTCCTCACAAATCAACCGGAGCATAAGTCCAACTCTTATCTCTATTGACACCGCTGATTAAATTCAATTTAAAATCTGCACCCTTATGCCACTGCGGGGCTATTCAAGTCCGTTCGCTTCCCATCCCTTTTTTATCTGTAAGTGACTTTGTCTGCGTTAAAAAATGGCCAGGTGGTGTCCAAAAAAATCAAAAAAATCCGCAATAGACATTGTTCGGAAGGTAAGCCTTTATAGGACAATGATCGGTAATCCTTTAGGGGTATCTCCGGCCGTTTCTCGACATGTGTAACGATGGCCGCTCTTTGTGCTCAACTCGAAACCATGAAGCTGGATACCCGGTTCACGTGATTTATATAACAAAAATTAGATCAGTTTAATGCAACAAAGTTTATTTTCGTATACCTACAGTAAAAAGTTGGAAGTCGACGTCTTTTGTGAGGTAACATAACATCCCCCGGAGATATCTTTGAGGTAACTTAATTTTTTTCTAACGAATGTAACCAATATTTTAAAAGTGTTCGAAAAATTCCAACATTGTTTTATCAAACCTTTGTATTGTTTTTTTTTATATTTAAACATATTATGTTTAATGTAAACCTCCTCTATCTACATAACAACGAACGAAATAATGTACTACGGCTTTGTAAAAAACACCTACAAAGAGTTAACCCAACTTAATTTAAGCAGTTTTTTAAAAATCCCAATTGCACCTGCGCGTAACCGAGGCGGGTCGTTAGTTTCTAATAATGTCATTGCAAATA
This sequence comes from Agara belti belti, assembly GCA_018245935.1. Taxonomy (NCBI): domain Eukaryota; kingdom Metazoa; phylum Arthropoda; class Insecta; order Lepidoptera; family Hesperiidae; genus Agara; species Agara belti. Next base: position 3,487 of record DWEM01001575.1, on the reverse strand, counting down.
ACCATCGAACCATACGGTCACTGGTCAAAATTGCACCGTGTTCTTGAAGCTTAAAATTCGCAGGTGGTCCCAATTAGCCAGTGTACCAAACAAAATACGAAATATCACCAACAAAGGGAGCGGCGCACGTGGCCGCTTAGCATCGTCGATTGTCCTCATATTATTATCCTCCTCGCCGGCATGCGGGCAGCGAACGAGTTATCAACGTGACGTTATGGGACAATGCGTTTTTGTACGGTACTAGCTTTTACGTGGGCTTTCACCGAGGCGTTTCTATCGATACCGCCGCAATGCGAAGGACAAAACAACATACGATGACACGAAAGTGCGAGTAATACATGTTAACAGATATCTATGTCTGCTTCCAACCTTGGAGAAAACTGGAGGAATGTAGCTGTTACTTTAATTTGTTAATGTTTTATAGAGTACATTCTACCCGAGTCTCCTCTCGTATTGAGAAAGTTTAAAGCCGTGAGCTACCACGCTGACAAATGAGAATATTATAAAGCATTAAAACGTATGCGGGTTTGTTCCTACCACTACTCCTGACTACTGAAATGGTCATCTCTAGAATGCACGAGGACCAGCAAGTAACCTATACGGTACAGTTGCAGCGGTTGCTTCTTGATAGAAATCGGCGCGGTGGTAATACTTATTACCCAGGCGAACTGTTACTGCCCGAGTTATTTGGAAAAGTGTAAAGATAACATCTACGGGTGTATGTGGGTTCAGTTTCCCTTTTGTTTTTTACGAAATAATACTATTAATACTACTTTGAATTAACTAGATTGTTCTATACTACCTACATTAACGTATAACCATATGAATGAAAGTGTGCAAAATTATCTGACAGAAAACTGGTATTATTTATCATTGAAGATAAATTCAATTTTTTCAATTTTTACAGCCGCTGGAGACCGTCAGTTTTTTCTCCACCTAACATTTCAAATTTGAGATATTATTCGCAAAATTCCCATGAGAACGTACTGTCTTTTTATTGACAAAGAACATCGGACGTCTCCAAGCAGATGTGCGCGACGCAAAGATAAAGAACTCAGCTAAAAACTGTATGAGAACTGCACAAATCCTCACCTATGACCCCGGGCTATTTGTAGTTGGACAATAAAAAAAATAAATTACAATCCCAAAGAAAGAAACCATTGTTTGCTACACAAAAAAAAACTAGGGAGTAAAGTTACCTTGCAATTTGAATAAGTACTTTTTTAGTTGTATAAAACCGAGGGTAGCTGTGCAAAAAAACGTACCCCACGACTTGAGGTGCGCGTGTGATTTTTTTAAGACGAGGGCAGTAAAAAGCTCCGTGCTACGCGACTTGCCAATTGGTTTTGGTCAACTTTCTCACGATAGCGCATCTGCTTCAAACGAACGATGATATTGTATCTTTGAAAGTTCTATTGCAAATTGAATTAGGTAAATTGAATCTATTTGGCTGTGAAAATGAACAGTAACAGGTTTTTTATTGTTCCATTTCATTTTCCAAACATGAGTAGAAAAAATCTATATATAGCCTTCTTCAGAGAATCTGAGAGAGTTCTAGGTAATAATTAGGGGGAATTACTTGCGGGCAGTACCATTCGAGACCCGTTCGATCCATCAGTCATTAGATGGAAAATGGATGGATGGATGGAAAAATTAAAAGAGTCCGTTTTTATGTTATTAATGTAAGCCAAACACATTTATGTCACCTTGTTAAGAATTATCTCTGTATTTTATGGTGTACAATAAGGTGTATTTGTATTGTATTGCATCTCTGTACTGTGTTCTGAAACTCACAGAGAGCTTCGTGACAAAATTGTTACAGCGGCAATGTATACGGATGATTTAGTAATAGTTAATAACAGTAATGCTAGGGTAACATATTGATGTTGGGATTGGGATTGCCCAATAAAAGGTTACTCGTGATGTTACGTTTTTTTTTTTTTACACTAATTATAATAATTTGACTGCCTCGTTGGTCGAGCGGTTGCTAGCGCGACTGCCGATCGGGAGGTCCTGGGCTCAAATCCCGGGTTGGGTACTACAGGATTTTTCTAATTTAGAATTTCTAGTAGTGACTCAGAGTCTGGATGTGTGCCCGGTGTATGGCAATACGCTCAACACCTATTCCACTGTGGGACTTAAACGTAACTGGTGAAATGTCGGGTGTACTACACTCCTCTGCCTACCCCTTCGGGGAATACAGGCGTGATGTTACGTTTAAATTAATTACGGAAATCAAAGAGAAAACAATAAGTAACCAGTAGCACTTAGTGAATAAATGCGTTTAAACTTTAAACGGCAACGAAATTCTCTTTTGTTCTAAAACGTCTTGGAAACTTTGTAACGCCGATGGCATTTTAAGGCGTCGACACAAAGGAGCACATAATAAAAACCACTTTAAGTATTAGGGTTTTCTACCATTCATCTGCGTGATATTGAAATTTGCTTCACCGTAGACGTTTGTTTGTATAGTGAGTACAGGATGTTTTTGAGATAAAATAAATGAAATAAAATTACTGATTGCCGTTTTAACTAATAAACCAAACACGGTTATATTAACTTATGGATGTTATGTTAAATAGTTATTAATTATTTTTAGTTTGCGTGTCGTTTTTCTTGTGGGAAAAAACAAACTGTAAATGTTGAGGTGCCCTGAGTCGTAAAGCTTGCTTATCGTTATCCTTATGTCTGTTATAGGGCAATGCAAACATTTGTTATTTGCAGCGCACCTGTTGATCTATTGTTGCCTGCCCTTTAGTGGGCGGCGCAGTTTACGAATCTGTAAAGTTAAATAACAGCTCGGTCGGTTTAAAATTTTCATGAAAGTTTCAATGCATAGGTTGACTGCTTAAGCAGCCAATTCTGAAATAAGTGTTTGTGTAGTTTTGATAAATGGATGACCGTTTACTTTTACATAGGTATCCTCAGTGGAACTATGTTGTAGAGTATGTTCCAGGCTTTTTCAAGTTTCAGGCCTCCAGGATGTAAAATATTATTATAAAATATAAGATATTTTAAATAATGTATTATTAAAGATTTTCTTATACTATAGTATTCGATTTTTAGTGGTTATTTTATTATTGGATTTCATTCGATTTTTAAGCGGTGAATGAGGTGAGACCCCTCAACTTTTATCTTTTTAAAAATGTTTCAGTATCAGCTTACGATGCTTTTTGCATATTTTGCAGATAGCCATATTCTAGTCCTTAGAGCACTCGCTTTCTTCGGGAGAATGAAAAGAAAGTTGTTTTTTTTATTCGATTACAAATAACAATAACTGTCATTGCCAGGATTACTCGAGTTTTAAATAGGCAATCGGAGTTGAGTTTAACATTCCATAAAGATAAATAATTGTGCTTTTAAATTTAAAATTGAAGTTTAAGAATAATAACAAGTAGTAATATCATTGGTTTAAGAAAAACCGTGTGTATATTTGTGTAGGCACGTATGAAGTTATACTTCAGATCAAATAGTAAAATAAAAAACA